>BMAO01034513.1:0-64655 GCA_019973975.1 Trichonephila clavata | reverse complement strand
CTAATAAATGGTGTCAATCATGTGTATTTGCTAATGATTAGTAATTGTCGGTAAATAATGTTCTTACTAATACTGAAATTAATTTGAATGGATATGTATGTTAAAAGGATCCACACATGGAATGTAATAATATTGAATTGCTTAATATGTGTTCTACCTTGGGTTTACTATGGATCTGTCTTATTATTCATTAGTATTACCCGTTAATGAGAATATTGGGAAGAATGTTTTATGTGTAAGATGGTACCTTAAGCATATTATAGCAACATGTTTTTTATTATAGTTTTTAATAAGTACTGTGTATGAGTGTTTAAAATTTTAATAATATGAATACTTCTTATATTGGTAATGATTATCTTTCGTGATTAGCATTTGTGTAAGTTCCCTTGCAAGAACACTCACTCGCGGTAAGCATTTCGAATTTAATTGTAAGTTTATTAGATTTAATTACAACTGAGAAATATGACAGCACTTATTCAAAGGAATATTTTCCCTGTGTGTCCGACAACTCCAAAGGTCAGTCACCTCGGTTACCATCATCGACTCTGAACTTTTCTTTACGAAAAGTCTGAAAGAGGGGAGGAAAAGCTGTAACGTATGTGCGTCCCCCCCTTGAGACATCTGGGACTTGCTGCCCACGGCCGGGTCAGTTTTAGAAGAATGATGACCACACGTGCAAAACCACCTGCAGTCGCTAATATACTGCGACTGACGTGTCTTAATTAGCCCTGCAACGTTTGACCCGAGGGAAGCATTTCGCCTCCACCATATGTGGGGGTGAAAGGGGACGCGCGGACGTCGGTGAACCGCAGAGAAGGAGAACAGCGCAAAAACTTCGCCTGGAACGGACACCAACAAGATCCCTCCCTCACAAAATTATTTTGGACTTTAAAATCATCCCATAGTGAAACTTGTATATTAATGTAAATAATAGCTGTGACAATTAAACTAAATTATATTTCAAACACGCTACCATTATTGAATTAAACGTCACAGGGCCATTCTTCTCTTACATTTTACTCGTTTGAAATAATAATAGGTAATTATGTACTTAATTTCGAATTATTTTGTATATATAGGAATTATATATATATATATAGGATGCATTTTTGTTCGTCAGAATTATTCAGGTTTTATAGTTGTGTATTGATGTGAACACAACACACACAATTTATCTTTTTTTAATTATAATTTCTGGCTTTGGAGAGGGTGGCATTTTCCACTTTGTCCAGGGCGGCAAAACTGCTAGAGCCGGCCCTGATGGTATCGGATTTTCCCTAATGTGCAGACATACTTTTGAAAATATATTTAACAATACCGATACCAAATGTATCAGGTGGGTGATCTTTTTCAGTTTTAAGGCGCGTTAAAATTATTTAAGAATGCTATGGGAGAGGAGACAAGATGAACAACCTTGACATATTACGTATAAAATAAGATTTTTTGGACAAAATAGACACGGGAGAAAATTGATGAATTTGCCAAAAAGAAATCAAGACATAACGTTTTACAGCAAAATTGCACAAGCTCTTTAATAAAGTTTTTAATTTTTTTGAAAGTTTTGGTTTATCTTGAGCAATTGAGTTTCAATATAGCTATACATTTTATTACGAGATTCTAAGTTTAACGATCCTTTTCACTATTTTAGTTTTTTACTCTTGAATTCATGGGCCTCAAACCTATTACCGCCAGGGTCCTCCAACTAACTTAATCCGTCTCTGTCTTTGTATTGGAATCAGATCTCGAACGCCACTTATATAAATGTCGAAGTTTCAGTGTTATTTAAAAAAAATTATTTCAGGATATTACTGGAATCTGTCATTAAATGTAATTTCTAATATATAAAAGAAAGTTTTTTTAAAGAAATGAAAATGAAATGAATTTAAGGCATCAGATAATTCAGTATTATAAAAAGGTTTTTTCGACTGGAAAACACCCTAAATTGTATTAAAATGATTTCATCTCCTATATATGAATTTCACAAACTCCCCAGTTATTTCATTTCATACTTACTGTTTCCATAAAATTCATCAGGTTTAGAAAGTTTTATTGCAATTTTTATATTCATTTGCTTGCATTAGAATTTATATTTATATTATATTATGAAAAATGCCGCCCCTCTCGCCAAAAAAAAACTATTATTAAAAGATAAAAATTGGTCATAAATGCACACCTATAAAACTTGAATATTCCTTGCGAAGAAAAAGAGAGCTAACACTTCATATATATGTATATATATATATATATTAAAAACTAAAACATAAGAAATTACCACTGGTTTTTTTTCTTCTGACTTTTAATTCTGAAAACTTTCTGATCAATTTGTTCAGCTATTTCATGTTCGATAGCCAATGTAGCTAAGCCGTTTAATCTATCTTTAAAATTTGTGAACTGTAAGAAATTTTTTATTAATTTTAATTTTGAGAAACTAATATCTACACTTGCCAAACTTATTAGCAAAGAAAGCAAATAAATGCAATAGCAAGATTTGGAGCAAATTCTAAAACAGAAATAAATTTTAAAACTTCAACTAGGCTTTTTTTTTTAAACTGACATTTTCTCATCTGCTCAATCAAGCGCGTTTACATCCAATGATTCTCCGTCGGTCAACATCAGGCCTGCCCCCGCATATCTAGCAAATTTAGCTCTAATTTTTTTTTAAGTTTCTCAACTATTAAATTTGAAAGTTCTCTTCCAGTTAATCTTTCAACTGGAAGGAAACCAAAAAAAAAAAAAACTTCGTTAGAGTT
Organism: Trichonephila clavata; assembly: GCA_019973975.1. Taxonomy (NCBI): domain Eukaryota; kingdom Metazoa; phylum Arthropoda; class Arachnida; order Araneae; family Nephilidae; genus Trichonephila; species Trichonephila clavata. The sequence continues at coordinate 61,905 of BMAO01034513.1, read as the reverse complement.
AGATTTTTTAATACTTGTATACCTTACCATAAATGTCATTTGCTCGATCTTGCTGGCATCAGAGGCGCAATCTAAAATTATCGAATAATATTTAGCTTGTTTAATTTTATGAACAATGTGTAATTTAATATTCTCATATAAAAGAGAAATTATCTCGTTCTGAATATTTTTCCCTAGATAGTATACTTTAACTTCCTTTTCCAAATTTTCCATAACAAAAAAAAAAAAGTATTTTTAAAATTTGGTCCAAATGCCGCCTCGGACATGGTCCGGTTTGTCCGACCCTAGAGCCGCCCCTGTCTGAGAAGTCCTAAGTTTTTGTATGTATTCTAAGGGGAAAAAAATTTCTTGTGCTCTTCTTTAAAAAATTCGCATTTATATTTATATACGAAATGTTCACTTAAACTTTTTGCTAGATATAATTTAACAGAAATACTTTTATAAATTTTGTATAACATATTTTTTTACGGTTCAGTTTTATTAACTTAAATGATTGAATTTTACTGTTGCATTGACAAAGTATTTTATACGTGCTTCAGCATTCGATTTTTAAGAAATTTAAAAGAATTTTGTATGTGAATTTGTATTTTTAATTTCTAAATAAAATATAAACTTTGTACTTTTAAAATCTTTTAATTACATGTTTCGAAAATAAGATATAAATGTTTGTCATGCATAACATTGTTTGCAGCTTCTTGATCTTACAAATTTCTGAGTGCATGTGAATACTTGGTACATATGTTGTTAATTGTATTGCGATTTACGATTACTTGTAACAAAATGAAGCTCTTATAGCCTACCTAGCGAATTTTTGAAATTGCATATGAAGTTTTATTTTTCACTTTTTTCAACAAAGTACAAACTTTAAAACATCAAAAAAAATTTTGTTATGGAATTATTCAATTTTTTTCTATAGCAAAAAGTATGAACATAAAAAGAATAAAAACTTATTGGCTTTCTTCCTTTCTCATTAGATAACTTTTGAAGGATGTGTACAGTACAGTCCTACATTGAAAACGGAAGAATGCTTATGTATTCTGAAAAAACCTAAAACTTTAAATTTATCTTCTATTAAGTATTTCTTAAAATTAAAGACAAATTTAAACAATGAGAGAAAATCCTTCCTTTCCTTTGTGTATATGGTGTTGCGAATTTTACTAATTGAAAATTTATGTTATTTTTCAATTTTTTTCGTTTTTCCAAGTGTTACTTGAAAATAAGCTTCAGGTTCCATAAAAAACACAGAAAACTATTTCTTCTTGATAATTTTTTTAATAACAGAATTATTCACAAAAAGCTATTTTCCTGTTTGAGTATTTCGCCACCACTCGTATCTGTAGTATCTTATGTAATTTTGTCCCACTCCTCTGTTCTTTTGCAGGTGGTTTTTTTAAAAATAATTATAATATTGTATCATTTTCATGCTTATTTTTTGTATCGTTTTCTATCTATCCCATGTTAAATCGAACCTGGTTAATCTCTCTCACTAAAGTTTACTCAGGAAAACTCATACACATACATGTAAGTAGCATGTAGCTTTACTTTCCTCTGTTCTGCGTGAGTGAATTTTAACATCACCCTGTTCAGTTACACGAGGGATCTTAGCGACAAACCTCGTAATTTTGAACCATGGTCAAGTGACGAAGACGACGCCCGAGCTGGCATCCCCTCTCCTAACTACCACACCACACCAACGGGAGGATATTTAGCAGTCGACAGATTTGACATCCATCGCCTTCCTACACGGCGGGTCTTCAGTGGTACTGGGCTCGAACTCATGACATGCCAGCCACGAGTCTGTTACCTTGACCACTAGGCTAACGGTGCCACTTCCTATGTTCTGCAGAGCATAATAAAGGGCTGATTTTAAAGTAGCTTTGTATATTTAAAATACTAATATATTATTACTTCATAAAGCCCAATCAAAATAGGACACTCGGTTTTTGTTTTTTTGTTGCACTAGAGCCTTTGGTTACCTAGTTACGCCCCTTATATAACTCTAGATTAAATAAAAAAAATAATAGTGTATTTCCAATCCGAACAGTCTGGAGAGTAAAATGTCAACTCAGGTGTCATCCTCCTCAATTCACCGTGATTTAAAATTGCGAAGTTCGTCCCCTCTATACCCCTCACATTGTATCGCCCAACGAAATTCAATCAGGAAATTAACGAAAAATCTATTTGTTTACTTTTATTATAGTAGAAGTTTCTGTTCACATCTATATTTTTTTTATTTCAGAGAGCGCAATTACTGTTGGATATTGATTAGGTTTGCTTTCAAACGTTTCTAGCATTCTGTATTAATTTTTAAAAATACGTTTCAAAAATAGATTTTTACAATGTATAAAGGTACTATCCTTCCTTACGTGTTTTTAAAATTATATATTTTTTGGAAAAAAATTAAATTTTATAAAAACAACAAGTTAAATCAATGATTTTCAAACATTCATTTTTTAAGTTAGCAACCTAAAAAGGAATCAGCAAAAAAGTAAACGAAAAATATTCATATTTCTTAGAAAATTTAAAATATGTATATGTGTTCTACTTCTATGGTCATTTTGCTTTGATCTTTTTTATCTCGCTATAATCTTAAATAAAGTTTTCACATACCGTCGAATAGTTATAAAAATAGACTTCTAAAATAGAAGCATGACTTCGATATTTTTCTTACAATTATATTTTCATTAAATTTCTCACAAACAAATTCCGTTGCAAAACTTAATAAAAGTGTAATAATGATAATGTTTGATGTGCAGCGCATAGTGAGATACATAATAGCAATTATTTTCCAGTATTTATTAAAATTATTTCCAGTATTTATTTATTGTCTATTTTTATGTTATTAACTACTTTACAAAAACTCACAAAAAATTGTTAATCCAGTTACATTTAAAATATTTTGCGTTCTAATCAAGATAAAGCGTTAAAAATATCTAGCCAAAATAATAAATCAGGAAAAAAGAAACAAGAAAAAATGTTCCCAGGTTTTCATAATAAGCAGATTGTCCTGTTCGTCTTCAAAGTGTCCTAAAATAGACCCTGTGAATCATGAGATGGGTCAATTACAAAGAAAAGTATTGCATTCACCATCTAAGATAGGAGATAAAAGCCCTGACAGGCTAGGCGCTCCAATAGAAAACTTCCCTGTAAAGGAATGTATTTAGGGAGTGGAGACTAACATTCCTTCCCTTTTCTTCCTCCCCTAGGAGGGTCCATTTATTAATCATACTGTAGCACCACACTTTCCTCTCTTTCATAGCAATTCTCCAAATAAAATATCAGAAAAATTAATTTGAATAGAGGCATGATAGAAAAATCAAAAGTATGAAAAAACATTCACTTTGAAATAATGGGGAATAGTGAAAGAAAAAAAGAACAACAAATTAAATTTACATTCAACCATTATTTTAATTAAATTCTCTTTGTTTTTAATAGAAAGGACTGAGAATTATTGGAGTAATTCAATATCATTCATTTTCAGTTTTCATGTCCTTAATTTAATGTTACTGAGTTACACACAGCAAAGATTTTGCCTCTTTCTTCTAGTAAACTAAGGTTGTGATTTTTCCCTTTTGTGAGCATAATTTGTCCAGGCATAGAATGTTCAATAATACATTAAATTTGAAATAGTATATGGCTGTGGAAATTATCTAAAATCTGAACTAATCTAAAATCTAAAAACTTCAGCAATAAGTTTTAAAATTTTAATTAATCCTGAATTGTACACAATTTATTAAAATGCTTTTAAAATTTCAGAAATATAATCCCTGGGTTAGAGTTTGAAAGATAGTAGTGTTTTGAAAAGGAAATTTAAAAACTGAATTCATATCTGCTTAAATAAAATAAAGGATATAACATTTCAGTCAACACTGAAATTCTAAAAATCACAGCTTCCTGTTGTGAATGTGTGGTGGTGTGGAATTTAGGAGAATGAAATGTTATCTGATTAAATCCTGCACATAAAAAGTATACAAAGATAGCATGTCAAGTTATTGAGATTTTATACATATATTGACAGAAATTTTATACGTATGAAACAATTTTTTAAATAATTATTCAACACGCACACAACAGTAAATTATAACATCAAATACTTCCTCACTAAATTATATATATATTGACATAAAAAATAGTTAAGAGGAATAGAGTGAGCAAATATTATTCCTTCCTATCAAAAATGCCATTTCAAATGAATAGCTGCTTCAATATATTTAAGATGACAATGATTTTGAAGTTCAAAATGTAATATATATATATAGATTTTTTTTACAAATAAATTATTTTATTATAGTTATACTGTGGTGAGGTAGTATGTTGGTCAAGAAATATTTATACCAAAATAAACAATTTTTGTTTTATTTTTTAATAATGATATGTTTTTAATACTTATATAAAGAACAAATTAAAATTCAGTATTCCTTTTTTAAAAAAATAATAAATCTGCAACCCTTCTAAATTATTTTGAAGTACCTTCATATTTCTCAAAAGCATGAATATTTTTCAGAGCATCTTTTTCCATTATGATCTTATTTATGTCAGGGCAGTTTTGTTACAAAAGCTGCTGAATTGTTCATGGTGCTAAATACTGGCTAAGTTGCAGCCTTAGTGTCAGGAAGGAAAAAAGGGGGAACTCTGACACTTTTAAACATTTGAACAATTATAACTTCAGGATCTTATTAAAATATGCAGTTATATTTTCATCTACCTCTGAAATTAGCACATCTTATTGGACTAAGTGAAAGCATTTCTGGACAGTGTAGCATTGATAATTAAAAAAATATATGCTATAAATTTAGGACTAAAACCGAGTAGTGAAAAATTGAAGCAAGCACTGAACATTCGGAACAGTAACGGGAAATTTGGGATAATGTACAATCAAGTTCAAAGGAAATTATTAAAGGAATTAAACATGAGAAAGAAAAATGTATTAATCCTTCTTTTTAACAACCCCCAAATTAAAAAAAAAAAAAAGGAGGAAGAAAACTTATACATTTTTTTTCATTGAAGTAAAATTTTCAGGAAAACTCAATCTCATTTTTTAAAACGAATATTTAATTTGTATATCTCAATACATTAACTCAAATTTTTATTTCAAGAAATTATAATTCAATGAAAGAAAACAGCCACTCTGTCATGTAATAATATATTCTTATTATTAGAAATCTTATTTTTTTTAAAAAAAGAATTCTGTATGAAAAAAATTTTTTTTTTCCAAAACCTATAACAAAACCTCGTTTTTACTGGAATATGTGTTCCAAGCAAAATATACATTAAGGTATTTTGAAAATTTAGCATTATTTTCCTGCCATTAATAATTAATTTTGAAGTACTGAAAACTTATTTTAAAATTATCTCTACTCAATATAGCTAAAAAAAATAAGAATAATAATAATAATAATACTGTTTCATAAAATTTACTTAAAAAATTTTTTTTTAAAAAGTACATCAATACTACTGATGATTCAAATGATTATAATACTATACTTTTTAATAATTTTTTAAAAATGTTTTCAGTTTTATACTACAGAATTTTAAGTTTAATCACGTTTTAAGCATAGCTGAAATAGGAATCTTATTGTGAACAATGTTTATAATGAATTTTGAGCAAAGTAAGAACAGAACTGAAAAATAAATTATCCCCTTTATATATTAGCTAAATCACAATACAAACATAATTTTGGACTGTTTTTTAACTGAAAAATTATATGGAATTGAAGTCAATTTTTGTTTAGCATAAGCTGAAAATAATTTTAATTCTAAACAGTATTTAAAAGGCAATGCATGTACCTCCTACCATTTTATAACAGTCAATATGATATAGATAAATATAAAACACAATTTTCTTCTTTTATCATTAATACATACATATAATTATTATATATATATATATATATATATATATCAATATTTTTCTAGTTATGTTTCTTAGAATCTGTTTTTTATCATTTAGCTTTGTGGGTAGTATAATTTTGTCTTATTATTTTTTTTTCATTTTATTATACTATATATAATATAAGAATTGCTCTAAATGAAAATATGATTTAATTTCAGCTGCAAAAGTTAAGAGGATTTTGTAACAATAATCCTCAAGTGTCTGTTTAGAAAAAAATTGCTAAACGTGATTCAAATGTTATAAGGATTATTTAAATTCACTAAAAATTGCAAATAATCAAAAATATATCAAAAAACTAAAATATTTTACTCTTCTATTTTAAGTCTACAATATAGTTACAGTTCTACATTTGTTTGTCCAGTTTCATTTAATATTTTAAAAAATGTAATCTTAATTTTTATTTTATAAACATACCATATTTCTAATGTGTGAACTTGTATACAACAAATAAACAATGAAAACATATTTATATCTTAAAATTCAAACAAAAATTGAAAAAACATTGAAATTGTTCAGTAGTAAAGTTATAAACAATAAACGCACAATATTTATAATAGGTTATTAGATGCACACATACTCAACACAGCATATCCAAAAAATACAATACATTGCACTTTTTTTTTCTAATTATGTTGAAAGTAGCCAATAATTCATAGAGAGCCAAATATAGCAACCCCAAAACAGAGGAATTTGAATTCCAAGGCTGTAAAAAGTAGGAATAGTTGCTGCCAACGAAATCGCGCATTACACGTCCGGCCTTGTTTGTTCCTTTTATCTATCAGACTTTCATTTGGTAGGTACAGCGATTATCATCCATTTACATTTTTCGTATGACAGACACATTATCCGGGATTACTGCGGACTAATTCATAAAGGGGGCTGCGAGGATAGAAAGTTAAAAGAACCTCTCCTTTACACCATTGTTAGTTTCTTGTTCTAACGCCAAGATCTCCTAAGAACTGAACTGAAATTCAAATCTATTTATGCTTACAATGTTTGTAAAGAATTTGCTTGTTAGTAAGCGGAGTGATTATTTTTTAAGGCAAATTTTCAGTTTCAGAAAGCTGTGGGCATCGGCAGCACCAGATACAAAAATAGAAAGTGAGTCAAGATTTGAAATAAATTATGAGTAAAAAAAACTTTTTTAAAAACGAGCTTTTATTTAAATGCGCCAAAAAGAATAAAACAAACTTTTCCTTTAAAACCTTTTTTACTATCACTTTATAACTTCATTACGCAATTTATATGATATTAAAGCTCGTCGCGAGATTAAAGTACTCCTAATTACTTAGTTTAAAAATTAAAATCATTTAGATCAAGTTATTTAATTTATTTGTTTATGTACACAGGTAAATCTCATGACAAGCTTAACCCAAGCTTGGTAAATTCCTATTATAGCCTACCCCTTGGCGAAGATTTTTTTCAAGTCGCGCCAACATGGCGCCAAGCGCGTTTTTCAAAGTCGAGTTCAGGCCAATTGGGAAAAACATGGCGTTTTGTCCGAAGGAGCAAAAATGGAAAACATTAGAGCTTTAAGAAAATATACGAGCTTCTGAATATTAGCTTCTGAAAATAGGTATTTTTTAAACTTTTCAAAAGAAGGAAAGGGAAAACATTCCGGAGGAAAAAAAGGAATCGAAAGAGAAATTTTACAAACGTTAAAAAAGCAAATTCGCAAAATCTCAGCTTCTAAAAATCGGAAATGAGGAGCATTCTAATAAGTAAAAATTGAAATCAAAAACGAAAAATTCTTTTAACTTTTGAAAAGTATGGGTTTAAGAACATTACGAAAAGAAGGAATCGAAGTTCCATTGAGGAAAACAATTTTTTAGACGTTCAGAACAAATTAATGAAAGATTCAGCTTCTAAAAGCAGAAAAAAAATTAAGGAAAAAAAAAAAACGGATATCGGAACGACAAAAATTGAAATTTCTTTTTTAACTGCTGAAAAGTAGAAAATTAAGACAGTCTAAAAAGAATAAAGAAGAACAAATTAATGAAAGATTTAGCTTCTAAAAGCAGAAAATTAAGGGCATCCTAAAAAAAAAAACAGATACCCGAACGACAAAAACGGAAATTTCTTTTCAACTGTTGAAAAATAGAAAATTAAGAACATTCTAAAAAGAATAAATCGATGTTCGAAGGAGAAAAATTTAAACTTTTAAAACTTTATGAACAAAATACAGAATGATTTAGCTTCTTAAAAAGACAAACACATTCTGAAATTACTGTAACGGCTTTTGCCAAACCACGTACCTTTCCTTACATCATGCGGATTTTTTCTTCTTTTCGAACAGCATCTTCATAATTTTAACTATTTTTTCCGAAAGCTGCATCCAATAATTACTACTTTTTTTACAAAAAATTGAAAAAATAAATAAACCTTGCTTTCGTCTAGAAAACAATAACCGGTAATCGCACGTGCTAGCTGAATAACAGCAAAGCATCAAATAGTAACGGTCCTTACTACTCGTGCATAGTTAGTAGGGTTGCCGAAACCAACGTAATTAACGGAAATTACTAGTTGCAGACACCTAACGGTCACTAAAAATGGTCTTTAATTTTGAAGAATTAAAAAAGAAGGGTTGCAAGCTTGGCGAACTTATCGCTCAACATCGCGACAAAAAAAAGCACAAAATCCAGGGGTGGGCTATAATAGGACGCAACCTTTATTCTTTTTAGCGCATTTAAATAAAAGCTTGTTTTTAAAAAAGTTTTTTTACTTTTTAATTATTGCTGGACAGGTTTCTCAGTCTGTTCATCTCATTATACGTATCATTGTTGCTAGGTCGTTTTTCGAATAATTTCAAACAGTTTTGCTCGGGGGAGGGGGGGGGTGAACCTTTATTGATCAACGTGCCATTTTTTCTGCAGAGATATTTTTAATGAGGTTTAGACATGCCACGAAACAATTTTGGGTAAACATTTATCTTTAATGTTATTCATCTCTGAAAATAATGACTCGCAGGCACAGTTAGATGAAAATATGGTTATGGTAGCATATGTGTGTGTGAACCAGCTTCTTTAAACAGTTAAATGTGTGTGGAATTGAGTTCCATATTTATAAAATTTTGTTATTCACATTTTTACTTGTATTGCTTGTTAATCTTTTTGTTTCAATCAATTCCTTTTTTGTTTCAGTAAATTTTTGAATCCATATTGAACTAGACTGGAAATCAATCAGTTGCATTTCAAATTCTTCAATTTCCAGCCAATCAATTTGGGAAAAGTTCAGTTTACCAAATAAAGTCACATCAGGGAACATAATAAACTTGAGTGTTTCCAAAATTCTTGGAACTGAGAAAATCTTTGCTGAAAATTGCTTGATTGACCAATCAGTTGCAGAATATTTTGAACTAAAATGCAAACTGTTTTGTTCAGTAGCGTGCCCAAAATTTTGTCTCGCATGCCATTGGTTCACCTCCCCCCCCCCAGTTTATTTGAATCAATTCTCGCAAAAGGGGTATTAGACGAAAAACACAAATTTTTTTTTAAATCTGTAATTTTTAAGCAATTTTTCAATCTTCGTACAGATCTCGGATAATATTATTCTACACATGAAAAAAAAAGTTTTCTTCATAAATGCTGAAGTTATTAAGTGTTTAATTAAAATTTTGTGTATTTTTTGAAAAATCGTAAAAAAAAAAAAGTTTTTGGCATTTTATTAAATGACTGATTTTAAAAGAGCAAGGCATGAGCTGTTTTAGTACGGAATGTCAATTCATTTAAACGAAAAAAAAATTCATGCACAACAATTTCAACAGCATAAAAATGCATCAATTTTGATTCTTTTAAAAGAAGTCGTAAAAGATACAAATATTATTTTGTAAAAAACATTATATCATGGGGAAATAAATGATCTTTCTTTCCAATTCTGTAATTATTTTTTGTCTTAGATTCATAGATAAAATTAGATCACTGTTTTAAAAACATCAAAACTCCAAAAAAATTTCCCCTCATCTTGTTCTTCATTTTGTATTGCCAAGCACAGCGGAATAAGCAGCCCACAGGAGTAAAACAATTATGCGTTTTGAGGTTTTTAATTAATACCCTTTTTAACTCATTGCAATATTGGAATATAAATAGTCAAAACATGCATTGTCATTCAAACAAACTTATATACAAAATTTCAGCTTAATGGGTTGAAGATATCAGCTTCAAAATTGAGTTGCAAGATTCCACCCAAACAAATTACATACATACATACATTGCAAGTTAAATAAAAGCTTGTAAAAAGCACATTTATCTTTTAAACAAAGTTAATTAATACAGTCAATTGAGCAACGTCATGAAATTCCAGTTTGGCTGAAAACCGATTTTCAACGCTAACTTTTGTTGTTGTAACAATAACAGTGTTACAACAATGCAGACAAATCAAAGTTGGCACCCAAAACAGGTTTTTTAATGTTTTTAATTAATATCTTTTTAACTAATTGCAATATTGGAATATAAATAGTCAAAACATGCATTTTCATCCAAACTAAACGTGTATACAAAATTTCAGCTCAATCGGTTGAAGATATTAGCTTCAAAATTGAGTTGCATGATTCCTCCCAAACAAATTACATACATACATAGCAAGTTAAATAAAAGCTTGTAAAAAGAATAATATTTTTTGTATAATTAGATTACAATCGAATTGTTCCTTTTGTATAGTGCACCTTTATAAAAAAAAATTTGTACCACACATTTCTTATTAAAAAACTCAAAAAATAATCCCTCACCACACTAATGATTAAAAAAATTTTTTTTAATGAATCTTATTTTTGATTAATGTACTTGTTTTTGCATTTATGATTCCTCTGAACTTTTCACAATGAATTTTGTAATTATGTTTATTTCAAAATAATTACTACTTTATGTTTTATCATGTTGATAAAAATCAGTTCACCACATGAAGACCAACATTACACCAATAGCCCATATCATTACACATATCCTGTGGCACTTCCATTCGCATGGTATAATCTTTTGATCAAAAAAGTTTTTGCTGTAAAATTTCTTTCTATTGGAAAAAAAATGCTTATTTCATTTTCGTTCATAATCAACTTAAAAAGGAGAGCAGGAGAGAGGGGAAAACCTGTAGTAGATTTAGTGTCACCAGGCTTCACCACAAGGTAGCATGTTACGTAACACCCCACTGCATTTTGTATGACTTTAATCAGCCTGTGTGTTCTGGAGACATTTAAACAATTGTGTTGCACTTTCTGGTTCTGAGGATATTGATAAAAAAAAGTATTGAAGAGCCTTTGAACTAATGACTTAGCCGTTAATGTCCGGTGTTTGTAAAATAAATAAATTAATTTGAGATTTTCATCACTGTATCAAAATTGTAGAAAACATAGCAAAAAGAAAATGGCTACAAAATTGATGATATTTAAAAATAGTACTCCCTATTTATATTAGCAACCATTATATAAAAAAGTAGAGATATTTATTATATTAGCATTAAGTTTCAAATGAAATTTGACATGTTTTCTACATATTGATGTATTTACCTTCATTGTCCTTGTAACCAATCAATACCATTATTATTTTCAGTTTATGCTAACATTGCTACGAATGAGTGTTCCACTCTCCTTTTTTAATTTTACTTTTTTCTACTACTTCTTATTCTGATTTTCAATGTGTAAAAGCACCACACAATTACTTATATTACATAAAATAAAAGCAACAATATTAAGAAAGAAATATTTTGTTACTGTGTTGAGTAATTTAGAATGCTCACATATTTCTGTTTTTCAAGGCTGTGCTTTATATGTAATGTAATAATTTTCGTGTTTTAACTAACCTATACCTGATTATCTGGAATTTTTGTTTAATTTTTTTGAGGCTACATTTGTTTTTTAATTAAATACTTGCAAATTTTTATATTTGATCCAAATATGATTGTAAATGTCAAACAAGTGTAGTTTTTCTCTTATATACTTTGTTTCTATTTTTTTTTTTTTTTACATAATTTTGATACAATATATAATTTATAACATATTTGTGATAATTTTATTGTATTCTTTATAATTTTTTATAATCAAAACATGATATATAGTGACTTTAAAATATCAACCAGAAACTTCTCTTTATCTTCTGATAAAATTTTTATTTTAAAAATAGAAGACATGTATTGTTTTCTGCTTTTGATTAATATGTGTTCATCGTCAAATGGCTTATGCTAAGATTTGATGTAAACATTCATGAAATTTACTGCTTTGATAAAATATTTGTGGCAAGCTTTTTTAAAAAAAAATATGAGTAATTTAAGTTTTATTACTTTCATCATCAACATTAATAAATCTTAAAATATGTTTCTAAAATTTACCTGCTTCAACAAAATTGTTTAAGCAAATATTGCATGTACTGATAAAATAAATGAATTGTACATATAAAATATCAATAGTTAATACTATGTTTCCATGCACAGATCCAGGGTTCAAACCCAGGAAAGGTCAATTCAGTCTTTCATCCCTTCAGTAGATTGATAAATGAGTACCAAGCTTGCTTGGGAACCAAACACTGGGAGTTTTGCATCAGATTGATCACCTGATCCGAACATCTGCTCATGTACCTCTGGGCCCTAAGGTCCTGAAAACTGAGATGGGCACAGTAGGCCTTGGCTCCCTATGGGCTGTTGCACTACTACTTTTACTACTACTCAAGTAGTTAAAGTTAATAGAATTCTAGCCAAACTGTTTTACATCAATCACAATACATAATTGGTAATATATTGTATTATTTATTGATATTTTTGTTAGTTTTGAAAAGAGGTTGATGGGATTTTAAGCACATTCGAACAAATGTATTTGATTCAATGCAAAATAGTGACTTGTTGTTTACTTAAAAAATTTCAGACGAACATCTAAATAATCAAGAACATGAACAGCATTCAGAAAACATTTCAGGGCCCTTGTACAGGGATCATATTCCGACTTCATTACTGCAAAAGGCTTTACTGACCATAGGGTCTTCTGTGCTATGCATAACAGATCCATTTCGTCATGGTATTTATAATTCAAGCTCATTTTTTTCTATTTTATGTCTGTTAATTCTACATTTTCAACTGCACTTTAAAAATTTTGAATTTCCCCCCGTTAATTCATGCATGTTAACTGCGAAAATACAGAGTTTAAAACATTTTATTCTGTTTTGTTATAATATTTTGTGGTGCATTCATTTTATCCTTGTATAATTTTCAAAGAGAATATTTATATTGTTTCGTTTAATTTTCGTCTTTTATTAAGTATTATAATTTGTATTTTATTTTAAATGGAATTTAATTAAGACATTAATTAATTTATTAGAAAAATGTGTGTCTGTGTGATATATTTGTTATATCTCAGTGGCGTAACTTAAAACATTTGGGCCCCCTTGCAAAGACAGGTTCGGGGCCCCTCAGCAGTACAGGGGTGTACGTTATGCCACTGTTACATCTATAGTAGTTTGCTTCACTGATACGTTTAAATAAATAATTTTGCTATATTTATAGGGAGAATAAACATATTGTAATCTGGTTTATAATTCCAGTTCCTTTCTTTAAGGTATTTTGCTTTTTCCTCACCATATATTCTGTCTTTTGAATTGTATGTTTGTAAAATGTGAAGTTTTATTTACTGTATTTTAAAATTTTATAAAAATCCTTGATATTATATTATGTCTGTTTTTACAATCTGCATTATAATGTTTATATCTGTATTAAAAAGTTTAAAAATTGTATCTATATTTCTATTCACTTTCTGCCTTTTTAAAGTATTATGTACCTTTCCTTTCCCTCTCCCCTCCTGTCATATTTGATTTGAAATCTGTTAGTAATCAATCACATGTTACTAAGGGAAAAGGCAACATTTATGTCTATGCCAAAAATGTTAAATTAAAAGTTAATTAAATGTAATTTTTTAAATAAATCTATATCTAATAACATTAAATTGTTGTCTTATTTTAATGTCTAAGGAAAATGTAACTGAAGGGAATATAAATTAGGTCCATTCTGTGTTCAAGTAGAATTATACTCTTGTAATTGTTCAGCAATTCTTTAAGCATTGGCTTCTTTCTTAAGGCCTTATTAAAATTTTATAAAACATTTTGATCTTTATTTTTTTTATTTCGTATAATTGTGATAAGACCATTTATGGATTTTATAAATAAAATATTCAAGCTATGATAACAGCACCAATCATAATGAAGGAATATTTTTTTAAAAATTTCATGTCACTTGTTTTCTTTACTCATTTTGAACTAAATTCTTTTCTTTCTTCTTTTTCTTGATCATAAAAAACATTTATATAAATATTTTTTTAAAAAAATAATTTTTATTTTTTGGTGCAGATGTTCTTATTTGTGTTTTTTCCTCTTATAGACATGATTGCTGTATTTGGTGAAACTACCGGATATGCATCAGCTAAACAAATTAGAAAAAAGATGTTGAATGATTCTGAAGGCAGCACTATTTTAAAGTTTGGTTAAATATATATTTTTTTTTTCAAAATTAATCTTCACAAAATATTTATCATGATTCTGTTAAATTAAAGTCTGTGAACCTCCTAAATAGGAACTATATTATGAGAATTTTCTTGGCTTAATTTGATATTTATAAGTATAAATGTTTTCTGGTGCTTTTTTTACAATGATTTTAAATAAGTTATTGTAATTATCAACATTTTATTTAACATCAATAAATTATATTCCTTCCGTTAAGAAAATCTAAATATTTAAAGAAGAGATAAACTTTTGATATTCATCAAAATGTGTGCTTGTGGTAATTTTACTTTTTGGATGTTTTTTCTTATATGGAGATTTTTATTATTAGTAATTAAAAATATATAAAGTTCTGCAAATGATATTACAGAAAACCTTTTCAATCAATTAGATTGCATTTTGTGACTATGTCTGCCTCCCCCTCCCCTTTTGTCAATTTTCTAAGCATTGTAGTTGAATGCATAATTCTTATTTCGTATCCCTGTTTTTTCTAAAAATCCTCTATTTTTATGAAATATATTTCCAGTTCTTTTAAATTATTATCCTTGTATCCAAACATGCACACACACCTGTTGTAAAATCGTTTCTATTTTTAATTAATACTCAATGTTTTCTCTAACAATTCTAAAAAGTTTAGTGTATCAGTTCTAATTGAAATAGATGTTATCAATTTTGTCATTTTTTCTTATCTGAAATGTATTGCTAATTATAATTTTAGTTTTTAAATTATACTATTATACATTATATCTTACTAAATATGATGGCAATTTAACTTATTTTCAAATTTAGGTAAACACTAAAATTTTCAGGAGATATTTTTATTATATTTTGTGCTTCATATATCTTAAAATCATGATTGTTTTTTTTAGTGATAAACCAAGAATTAATTCCAATACTCTGGACTACAAATTTCTTGCATCATTACCTCATGGTACTTTAGGACAGGCATATTTGGCTTTTCTTAAAGATAATGTAAGTATTGCTTTATAATAACATTAAGATTATTATTATAAAACAACAATGCTGGATGTCCGAATCAGATGTCCCTAACTTGAATAATTAACTTTTAAAAAAAATTATTATTGATGTGTTGGCAATTATCAATGATTTTATGAACATGTCAGATTCTTTTTTACGTAAAGTTGTTATAATTATAAATAGCTTATATTTCTCTCTTTTTTTTTTGTTACAATTGAATCAGAGAGATTTTTGGAGTTTTTGTTAACAGTTTTCAAAATATAATATAATATGTATAAATTTAAATAGGATTTGTATTATATTTATCTAATGGTGCATGTGTTCTAAAAGAAATATTAGCTAAATAATTACAATTGTGTTTAACTTATTTCAAAATGATCTCTAATGATAAATTTTTAATGATGTTAAAATTTGTATTGATATGATATTGATGCTATGTGTGTATGGAAATATTTGAGACAATAGTAAAATTGGAAATTTTTAGCTTCTGGATATTGTAACACTTTATTGATTTTGTGTGTGAATTGTAAACATGGCAATTAAAAATCTTCTTGATATTGATCACATTATGATTTATTTAATTTTAACATCAGGAGATTTATTTTGAGCCTGCTCTTATCTCAAGTGCAAAAATTCAAGAGAGGGAATTATTTGTTTCCTAAATTTAAATAGGCAGAGGAAAATATAACATAAAAAATATAATCACATGTTCAAATGAAGGGAAATATAAGTTAATTTTAGAAATTACATCAGTGTTTTAGGGAAAAGTTTAAACTGCTTAGCTTGTTCTCAATTAAGATATACTTTTACTAGGAATTGCCAATTAATATTTCAAAAGTGTAAGGTCTAAAATTTTTAATGAGAAATCTTGACTTAATCTGTCAAAATATAGGTTTTATTCCAGCATTTTTCAAACTGTGAAGTGTGCACAATAACCCTAGGTGTGTTTGGTGGTGGGGAGAATGTCCCCCAAAAAAGTTTATTTAAAAAATGTATTAATTTACTAAAAGGAAGCAAAAAAAAAAAAGAATTCCATGATAAAAAATAAAATACTCATTTACACTGATATAATACACTTGTAAAAGTACTGCACAATGTATATCTATGCACATTTCCTAATTCTAAGTTAAAAACAAATTTAATAATTACCAATGACTGCATGGGTTTATCATACATAATATTATATACAAAATTTAATACTATCTTGGTAGTTTATATGGTTTATTATTCAAGTCATATTGTAGCTTTATCGCCAAAGTACATTTTTATTGAATTCATTACATTGTTATTATATGGGGGGGGGGGGAGGTGAGATTAAAATTGGGTTGCAAATATTGAAATTTGGAGAAGCACTGTTTTAATCCTTCCATGCAAGATAAAATTAGATGAGTTTTGAAATAAGGCATTCATAAAATTATGATTAGGTATTACAAATAAGATAATAATTTTGAGTAAGTATTAATTTATTACTCACACATATATATATATATACAGTAGCAATATGAAAATATATATATATGCATATATTAATTTTATATTAGATGTTTCATTTTATGTAGAAAGTGTGAAAAGTGGCTGTAATTATGATGCTAATTCATTTGGTATGTTACTTTAAAAATAATTATTTAAGTTAGAATCTGTCAATGAATAATATTATATAATTTGAAGAAAAAAGATTAAGGAAATAAAAAAACTTTTGAAAAATTAATGACTTATAGATTTTATAACAAGCAGAAATAGAATGGGATTATTTCTGAAATCAAGCTGTCCTTATCATCAAATTTGAATATTTTTAAATGCCTAATTATTTTGATTCAAAGTCTTAAATTTGATTTTCTTATTTCAGAATGTAACTCCAGATTCTAGACGTCAGGTTAATTTTGTCGATGACCCTGATCTGGCATATGCGATACAAAGATACAGAGAAGTGCATGATTTAAATCATACTCTTCTTGGAATGCCTACAAACATGCTGGGAGAAGTGGCTGTGAAATGGATTGAAGCAATGCAACTGGGGTTACCAATGTGTGTATCTGCTGCTTTGCTTGGGCCTGTGAGGTTAAGGAAAAAGTAAATATTAATTTGTATTTTACCTATAAATATTACTAAATATAATATTTTAATTTTAGACTTCTATGTATGTGTGGTAGTTTTTAAACATGAAATGAATCTTCATCATTGAACTAATTTTGTAAACTACTTTCATTTCAAAGTTTTATAGATTATCAGAACAATTAATATTCAATTCCCTTGTTCAAAAGTTCAAAAAATTAATTTTTATTTGTAGAATAAGAAAATGATTATTGTGTAAATCATTTTTTAGACATAAATTTCCTAGGAGATTTTTTATTGCTAAAATAAATTGTGCTAATGATAAATTAAATTGTTGATTTTATTAACATTGTATATCATTTTCTACATCTTAATGCTTTATATTTCATTTATTTCCTACTTTTACTTTTGTAAAAATAAGCTTCTTACAAAAATTCTTTGTGTTCCAAAAGGGTTTATTTTCCTTACATTTCGTAATTTTGATGCAGAGTAATAAAAAAGAATGTGATAGCCTAAATCTTAGGTTCCCAATCATTTTTGAACTGGTGCCCCCTTTTCTAGTAAATATTTCGATACCGCCCCCTTTTATATGGAATTTTTTGATACTGCCCCCCCCCCCCACTCTAGAGAAATAAGAGTGCACATAACACATGGTGAAAACAAGAGTTAAGTTTTAAAAAATATCCTATTATTAATAGAATATATTTTTTAATTTAGTTTTTTTCTATAGACCCAATTTTTTTATTTGCGAATTTGAAATAGCTATTGCCACAAATATATTTAAATGTCTAAAATTATATAGTAGTATATTGATAGGATATTGTTGGAATTGAAACGCTACTGAATTTCTTCTTCAGTTAAAGGAGTGGAATAAAAGTTTTAGCTTATCTGTTATAATGACGGGCAGAGGTTTTGATGGTACGAAGTAATTCATAATAAACTAATGCTTTCAAAATAAATTTAAATTGACAGTTTCAGCTTTTAAAGAATCACGTTAATTCCTGGTTAACACATTTAATTATGTTTCTTGGATAATATTCGTAAAGAAATGCAGCGGACAAAACATTTTTCCTACTGATTATACAGATAAAGAGAATATGTGCACTTCGAAAATTTTTAAAAAAACCGCTCTATATCATTCAATTTAATGTAGGTCTGAATGTAATGTAATCTTTAAATTTTTATTAACTTCCCGAACTACTGAAATTTGTAAATTTTTATACATATGATATAGAAATGATTAAAATACATACAATGAACATAAAGCAAATAGTATTAAAGTTTACTTTTGTTAGTACATAATCAGCGTGTTTTTTTTAGACTATATTTGGTTAATCTGCCTATATTTGGTTATAAGCCCTTCCGTGCGATCTCAACGCCCCCTAATTTTCTCTGGGTCTTTTACTGCCCCCCTAAAGCCTCAAACGCCCACAAGGGGGCATTATCGCCCACGTTGAGAACCTATGGCCTAAATAAATCTCATAGACATCATTTGAAGTATGTAAAAATTATGTCAATGGTAACAGTTAAAAAGGAACTAAAGTGTGATGCTGATTTCCTGGTTAATTAATAAGCATACCTTGTTTAATTTAATTTCCAAATAAAAAAATTCTTGACTTTTGATGCTGATTTATGTATTAAAGGTAAGAAACATTTAGTCTTGTAGAACATAAAAATCTGTGCTTCAAATATTTTTCAAGTACTGCTATCAGTTTTACAAATATAATCAAGGAATTATAGCTTAGCTATTTATTAGGTTATGTCTAAACAATGCGATTGATTAATTAAAAAATGTTAAACTTGCATTTAGTCGCAGTTTTGCTTAACTTAAATATTTTTATATATTTTTGTAACATTTTACAAATTCATATTAAATGTAAATCATAAGATTTTGAACAGTAAATTTTTTTGTGACTGAATACAAGAGTTATACTTGTCCTAATTTTTCTCAAATTCTTGAAAGTAATATAAAATTTCATTTGAATAAACTCTGGTTTTAAAATATCAGATGCATTATTCTATTTGCATATTGAATTCCAAATGAAAATCTGTAATGAAAAACACTCTTAGATATTTGAATTTTTATGTACGTTGAATATCCTGCATTTCCTCACTATTGGGAACCATTACAAATATATTTTTAAAAGTGGAATAAAGTCAATACAATTTCTTATCTATGAAAAGAGTTTGCTGATGTATCGAATATTACCTTTAAAATATCATTTGAATAACACATCATGTGAATTGCTAGTTATAAATTTTTGTTTGATGGTGTTCCTTTAGAATGATATGTCTGAATTATTTTAAGTTTCAACAAGACATTCTAAAGTTATTTTAAAGTTTATATACATATATATAAATTGACTTAGTCATTATGAAACTGAAAAATCTTTTTTTACTAAGGTACACTTATGATGTCTTACTCTTTTTGCCTTTCTTTATTTTGAAATTTATGTTGTTTTAATGCTTAAAATATATTCTTCTTGGGAAAAAAAGTTATAGCCCCTTGTTATAAAGATTGAATTTTGTTTACTTGCTTATCCTGTAATGGAGCTCTGATGCTTATTGTTGAATCTGAATCCTTTATTATCATTCTCATACACAAGTTAATTTGCAATATAAAGCTATAATACCATATTATGACTGAACAAAGAAATTTAAATTGTTGTATTTGCATATGTAGTCTTGATGTTTCATCTCTTATTGAATTATCTGTGTATTTCTTCATGTATATGCTAAGCAACATATCATACGTTTGACATACTTGATACTTCAGCAGCTTTAAAGACTTTTCTTTTTGGATGTAACAGAGAATTTTAAGATTAGTTCATCAACGGGCCTCACAATATATCCCTTCTAAAAGTTAATAAAGAAAATAAATAAAAAAAAGTAAAGTTTTTGGATAAAATTAATTTGGATTGGTCTTTTTCTGACAATGATTTGGCCATATGTACCACCAGTTTAAAAGAGGGGATAACATACAGCAAAAGAAAAGCATAAGGGTTGATCTATCTAATGATGTTTTGGTTTGTGCAGTTTACCCCCAAATGTTCATCTTTTCATATTTGCCTCTTTATCATATCCTTGTTCTTTGATGCTTAAAAAGGTTTGATGTTAAAAGGTTTTCTAGCACTCAAAAAAAAAAAAAAAAAAAAAAAAAAATTGAAAAGTTATTTGCTTGTTAAGTTTTTATTTGGAAGGAAAACCAAAAAAATTAATGTTGTCTTCTTTTTTATTTGACACATACCCTGCAATGAAGGTTATTTGTTTTGTTTTACTCAATTAGGTGTCTAATGTAGCGTAATTGAATAATATACATATATATTTTGAGGCTCATGGCTGCCTTAGGTGCATTGGACAGTGTTCTGGAGGCATGTTAAACAATTGTTATTGTAAGAATAAATTAATGGAGTGTACTGTTGACCTCTGCCATGGCATAACGTATACCCCACATTGCAGGGAGGCTCTAGGGGGCCCAAAGCTTACCTAACACCAGGTTGCAATCCTTTGTAAGATCCGACATGGGGCCTAAAACTTGACTTTGCAGGGGCCCCTAATATTCTTCGTTGTGCCACTGGTCGAATTGTTTTATTAATTAATTTTCGAATTGTTAGTGCCTACTGCCTATGATAATTTTAACTAAAAATGTTTTTGCTCCTAAAAAAATCCTGTTTTCTAGTGATCCTTTTCTTGCAAACCACACTTTTTTTATCATCATTTCTTCCTTTTTTATGAATTTTTAAAGCTAGAGCAAACTTTTGGCTCACCCGGTATTTAAACATCATTAAAATTTTGTGAGTAAATTTTCATAATTATTTAATTATTAAACTTAGTTTGATTAATAAATCCATAAACATTGCGATTTAGGAATTTCATACAGAGCAATTTAAATTTAGTTATATCTTTAAATTTGTAAAATGGTATTTAGAAAAGAATATATTTATGCAATTAGTTTGTTGACTGTTCTTAGTGCATATATTTCATTAAAAATTTATTTTATTTATATTTTTTAGGCAGAGAGAAAAGTATTTAAAGTATTATCTTCCGTGGGCTGTGAATTGTGGCTACGAAGCCAAGTTTCTAATGAATGTGTATTTTGAAAAAAGATGGGAGCAGGACATAAATGAACTGAGGAGGGAATTGAATATTCCTGATTTTCCTGCCAAATGTTAATACTTTTTCAAATACTCTTATCACTATCACTGAAATTACGTTATACGTTGTATTGTTTATTTTTCATGTGCATAGTATTTCTATAACTTAGATATAAATTATTTTTTGATGTTCAATACTGTTTTGCATTTTTTCATTTACATAACACTTCTTAAATATGAAAAGTATTTTACACACATGAGTAAAATAATGGACAAAACATAATTAACCTTTATTTTTAATGAAAAAGCTGCATATTATCTTTGAAAAATATAGTAAAACAAATAATCTTTATTTATTTATTTATTTTTAAAAAAGGTAGTTTTAAATGTTAAACGAATAAAATAAATGGAAACTTAATTTGTCATGCTTTACATTTCGAGATTCTTAAATGATATTGAGTGCAAAACCTACATTTCTTATTTTAGTTACCACAAGCCTTTGATAACTAAAGTATGTACTGAAATACCCATAAGCATAATTTGTGTGTGTGAAAATAGAATAATAATAATGATACTTTTCTATAAATGTATACAATAAAAAAATTTTTAGTATTATGTTTTAAAAATGGAAATTTTGCTTATACTTACACCTTTTCCATCTTAATTATTTTTTTAAATACAGTTTTAAATAATGTTAATAATAAATTTGTTAATTATATATAAGACTAGCCATTACCCTCATGCTTCGCTGGGTATTTCATGATGTTTTATAAATATATACTGTTTATATATATTTATAAATTATTCATTTCTAAGTCCTATTATTAAGAATTTGATTGCATTGAAAATATACTTATACCTGTAACTGTCGCCTCTTCATAAAAAAAAGGGGCAGAACTCATCTAATTTGTAATTCCTAAAAATCTCTAAAATTGAAGTATACACTGGTGTCCAAAAGTTAAGCATAATTGATAATTATGTGAATAAAGAAGGAACTGTAAATCAGAATGGTGGGAAACGTGATATGGGAGTGTAAAATGGTTATAAAATAAGGAAGAAAATCAAAAGAATGATAATAATTAATTTTATTATCCAAAGTAGCAGTTTGAAAGAAAACTGAGCATTACAAGGATTCACACTTTAAAGAAAAAATGAAAGAAAACATTGAATAAAATACTGATGCTGCAGTTTAATAAAGTTTGTGGTCACCTCTGACAGCCAGGCACGCTGCACAGCGATTTACCATACTTGCTATGAGATGATGAATGAGTTGTGGGCTCAAACGGTTTCAAGCTTCTTGGAGAGCAATCTTCAGTTCTGTAACGGAGCTTGGTGGGTGCGAAAGGGCTGCAATTTGTCTCTCGAGCATATCCCATACATACTCGATAGGATTTAAATCAGGGGAGTTCGCATACCACGACATGCGCTGGATGTTTTCCGTTTCAAGGAAGTCATCAATCAGCACCACTCCGCAACATGGCGCATTATCATCCATGAATATAAAGTCAGGACCGACAGCACCTCGAAACAAGCGAACATAAAGTTCAAGAACTTCGTCACTGTTTCTTTGAGCAGTCACAGACCCCGTGTCAAAGAAATGGAGGTCTGTGCGGCCGTCCATCATGATGCCTGCCCATACCATTGCTCCCCTTGATGGAAAATGATGTCTTTCCGTTATGTTTCTTGGTTCAAAACGTGTTCCACGTTTTCTCCATATCGTTACCCGCCAAGAATCACTACTCAGACTAAACCGGGACTCGTCACTGAACATCACATTGGCCCACACTCCAATGTTGATGTTTCAAACTCCAGTTCAAACGAGCGCGTTTATGCGCAGACGTGAAGGGAATGCAAACTGCTGGTCTTCTGGCATACAGGACAGCATGATTGAATCTCCTGTAAACAGTTTGTCTCGAAATTCGTATTCCTGTGGCGACTGTGAGCGCCGAGCCCAGTGCTCTGGCAGTACTGCCCCTCTGACGTCGCGCACTTATTACCTTGGCGAGGGGTTGTGACTCTTGGTCAACCTGATACTGGTTGTCGGGTAACATCTCCCGTTCTTTGAAACCTCTGCCACAGTCTTGAGATCACAGACTGGTCCACATTCAGAGTTCGAGACACTTCGGTTTGTGATCGTGAGGATTCCAGCATTCCAACGATTCTTCCTTTCGTAAACATGTCCAATTGGCGTCTTTGTGCCATCATTCACCTTGTTTGATGGTTAGCAACATTCCTTCGCACAGCAGTTACACGAAACTTGTCTGAACTGCCTATGCTGCGTGAATCGGTTTCTCCGCGTTCCGACATGCGCCGGTGTTTCGCGCAGGACGTAGTCGACTGAAAAGTTTTTCATAAACCCAATGTTTCTTCTTCACCCAATTAATATCCGCAAGAAATTTGGAATAATTTTACGAATATTTGCTCCATGTTTTTCGCTTTTACGATTTATGCTTAACTTTTGGACACCAGTGTAGAATGATGTTTACACTTTCGTAGCCCTATAACCAAGTGAATTCCCGCAAAACCAATTTTCGGTGGATCTCTACTCTGTAAAATGAGCATGTAAGCCAAATTTCAAGTCTAAATCTAACAGAAAAAAGAAATTTTTACTATTAATACCACCGTAATCCCGCTGAGAGTCGTTTCTCAATGTAACCGTTCTTAGCGGATTTCAATTCAACAATAGAAAAATGTAAACCAAATTTCATTATTATAGTCCTTGTAGTTCGAAAAAAGGATTTTTTTTGTCAGGATACTCCCCAGTTAACCCCTGCTCACCCCAGGAGTTAATTTCCGTAAAATACATTCTTAGTGGATCCCTATTCAACGAAAGAAACATGTTTAACAAATTTCAAGTATGTGCGTCTAACAACTCAAAAACAGGAAATTTTTCTATAACTCCTCGCAACCCTCCTTTGGGGCCGATTTTCATTTTACTCTTTGTTAGATGAACTCTATTCCATGAAAGGAACATGCCCACCAATTTACAAGCAGGTAGATCTAATAGTTTAAAAACGGAAATATTTATCGATTACGCCCCTTAATCTCCCGAAATGAAACTTGGTGGTTGGTTTTCGCAAAAAATCCGGTTCTCTGCTCTACAAAATTAATCTGCTTACCAAATTTGTGAAGACTGTGATTCTAATAAATTAAAAATGGAAAAAAATTATCTATAACGCCCCTTGAGCCTCCGTAACGCCACTTAGGGGTCGATTTCCACAAAAGACATTACATAGGGGATATTTAATCCATGAACGGATTCTGATTATCATATTTCAAGACTGTACGTTTAGTAGTTTAAAAATGGAAATAATTATTTGTAACGCCCCTTAAGCCACGCAACGCCACTTGGGAGGTCGATTTTCACGGAACGCATTTTGTAGCGTATCTCTATCCTATGAGAGGAATTTGCTTACCAAATTTCAAGACTGTGCATCTAATAATTTAAAAATCGGAATAATTATTTATATCTCCCCTTATAACTCTTCGCAACACCCCTTGGGGGGTCAATTTTCTCAAAATCCATTTTGTAGTGGATATTTACTCCATAAAAGAAACACGCCTACAAATTTTCAAGCAGGTTGGTCTATTACTTTAAAAATGAAAATATTTACCTATTACGCCCCTTAATCCCCCACAACGCCACTTGAGGGGCTATTTTACCAAGACCCATCTTATAGATGATCTCTATGAAAGGAATCTATTTATCAAATATAAAGACTGTGCGTCTAATAGCTTAAAAATTTGAAATAATTATCTTTTACTCCCCCTAAGTCCCGCAACGCCACTTGAGGGTCGATTTTCACCAAACTCATTTTGTCGAGGATCTCTACTCTATGAAAGGAATCTGCTTACCCAATTTCAACATTGTACGTCGAGTAGTTCAAAAATGGAAACAATTATTTATAACGCCCCTTATGTTTCGAATTTCGCAAAATCCGTTCTTAGCGGATCTCTACTCTATGAAAGGAATATGTCTACCAAATTTCAAGTCTGTAGGTTGAATAGTTCCGGAGATATCGTGATTAGTCAGTCGTTGAGTGAATCGCTTTTCTCCTTTATATACAGGGTGTCCAGCCTTAATGTGACCCAATAGCTAATTCCCGAACCGTTCGGCTTAGGTATGCACTTCCAATTTGAAAAATGTTTTAAAAAAGGTAAAGAATGTTTTTACGTTTTTTCGAACCAAAAACCCCATTTAGAAAAAAAAATACAAAAATTAAATTTTTATCCGGTCCCCAGGTCCTATCATTTATATTTAGGAAAGGATGAAGTACACAAAAACAAAGTAAACACAAAAAGTTTCATTTTATTACAATAAAAACTGACCGAGTTATGCCTACATAAATTTGAAGCATCTGAATTGCTCAGAAAAGGGGGTCCACTGATGAAAAAAAAAGTCCGAAAAAGTACGCAACGTTTAAAAAAAGCAACACGGCATATTATTAATTTTCCTGTCATTATCTGTAATTTCTAGATTAGTCGTAGAGTACGAGCCATGAGGAGTAACGTGACACGACATCTGGTGGACACAAGCGGAAATAGGTAGTACCTTCTATCGCTAACAGATGGTGCTAATAGCACGTACAGAATAATCTCATTGGTTCGAGAAAGTTCTGGTGTCTTCCACTCACTTCTAGATGGCAGTAATTGGAATATATAAGAAGGCTAGTGGCGCAACCACAAGTAAGTTCCTATGACACTGTTGTGAAATAAAATAGTGCGTTCCTCCTTAAAACGTGTTTGTGCGTGTTTAAGTTTAAGACATCTTTGTAACAGTATTTTGATTTGAATTGTTGCTTTTGTGTGTGATTTAGTAGTATGGAAAAGAAGCGAAAAATTGATAGTGAATGCAGAAAATTCAAAGATCAGTGGAACATTCAGTATTTCGTAATTGAGTCCAGTAACAAGGCGCTATGTTTGATTTGCAATGAAAGCATAGCCGTTCTCAATGAATATAACATTAAGCGTCATTGTGAAACAAAACATTTTCAAAATTACTCAAAATATACAGGAAGTTTGCGGACAGAAAAATTCGAAGCTATGAAGTGCGGATTGAAATCGCAGCAATCTTCATTTACAAAACTCAAAACTGAACAAGAGGCTGCAACTCGTGCCAGCTTTCGTGTGGCTCTTGAAATTGCAAAACGTGGAAAACCATTCACCGATGGAGAAATGATCAAAGAATGCGTAATTGCAGTAGCCGAAGAAATGTGCCCTGAAAAGGTAAATTTATTAAAAACTGTCAGTATGTCAGCAAACACTGTGGCTCGAAGGGTAGAAAACATCGCTGAAAATATATCCTCTCAACTGTTCGACAAAAATGGACATGTTGAGTGGTTTTCTTTGGCCTTGGATGAGTCAACGGATGTGTCAGATACTGCTCAGGTGTTGATTTATATTCGAGGAGTAGATAAAAGCTATGAAGTGCATGAAGAACTTCTTGATATGTATAGTATTCATTGCACAACTACTGGTAGAGATATTTTTAAAGGAGTTGAAATGGCCATTAATCAAAAGAACCTTCGATGGAAAAACTTGAAATGTATTACAACTGATGGAGGCAAAAACATGAGTGGGAAAGATAAAGGAGTGGTCGCTCTTGTGTCAAAGGCTGTAGAAAATGACGGTGGTTCAAAACCATTAGTCTTACATTGTATCATTCATCAACAGTCTTTGTGCGGAAAATGTTTGAATATGTCTGAAGTTCTGAAACCAGTCATATCAACTGTTAGTTTTATCAGATCTTTTAGGCTGAATCACCGACAATTTATTGAAGAGATTGGAGAAAATGACTTACCTTATCATACTGCCGTACGTTGGCTTAGTTGTGGGAAAGTCCTTCAGCGCTTTTTTGAACTTCGAGCAGTGATCGAAAATTTTTTGAATGAAAAGCATCGCCCTCTTACTGAATTACAAAACAACGCATGGCTGTGGAAGTTAGCATTCTATGTTGATTTGATAAAACATGTGAACGAACTGAATTTGAGATTGCAAGGAGAAAACCAGTATCTTCCTGATTTATACACTAATATCAAATCATTCCGGAAGAAATTGATACTGTTTCAATCACAACTACGAAGTAAATGTTTTTCACATTTTAAAACACGTGAAATATTCAGCCACACCACTGAGACTGAGTTTCCTATCGATTTTGCAATCGAAACTTTGAGTGCTTTGAAAATAAATTTTGATACTCGTTTCTCGGACTTTGATGCCATTGCGAATCAAATTAAGATTTTTCAGAATCCTTTTGATACTGACATTGAAATTTTAGCCCCGGAACTTCAAATGGAAATGATTGATCTACAGTGCAGTGATATAATTAAGAACAGATATCAAAACTCATCTTTGTTGGAATTTTATAAGAGTCTTTCACTGACACAATTTGATAATTTGCATAAATTTGCTCGTGGGCTGTTTTCTGTTTTTGGTACTATTTATTTGTGTGAGAAGACCTTCTCAAAAATGAAGTACATAAAAAATCTTTACAGATCAAAATTAACTGATGAGCATCTTAAATCTCTTTTAATAATTGGTACAAGTAAAATTAGTCCACAACTACAAACTATTGTCAGTGGAAAATCTCAATTACATAAATCTCATTAGTATTTCATATGTCATTATGCTTGCTATAAGTTATGTTTTTATTTAAAATGTATAAAATGTTAGTTGGATTCATTTCAATAATTTGTTAGTTATTATATACTGAAGTTAAATTTTCTGCATATTATACATGTCTTTACTCATTACAATTCTGTGTTTCTTTATCCAACTTATCACAAAAACAATCACAATAAGCCTACAACAATGTTATGAGTAGTTAGCCCATGACCATTTCAATGTAGATGTCATATTAATAATTATTCAACATAAAATTAGAATACTTCAGTAAACTAAATTTAATTTGCTATAAAAAACATGTTCTCTAAAAGGAGTTTTCAAGTATGCTAGCTCTCCGCGGGCCGGACAAAATCTGTCCGCGGGCCGGATGTGGCCCTCGGGCCGTAGTTTGGAGACCCCTGCCTTAAGGAAACTCCATCTTCTAAAAAATCGACTAACGGTCCAGATAAAATTTCCGTGTATGATTCTGATGTTAAAGGTCCATCAAAATATATCGGTGAACTTTTTAAAAAGAATCAAAATACATTGGAATTAAGGTTCTCTTCCATATTCCGCACCATACATTCACCGACCAACGCACTTGGGGGCGATTCGGTCGTATTAGATGTGGGTTTTCGAGGGATCAATAATGCGTATTCTGTGTATTTATAGTGCCGTGCCTCGAGAACTGGCATTCATCCGGCCATAAAACTTAATTCAAAACATTTGGATTTTCACCCAGTGTGTTTAGCACGAAATTGCAAAAATGAAAACGACGCTCCTGGTCTAAGGACATTAGTTCCTGCGCCAGGACTGGACGATAAGGATATGCACCGTACGTATGTAATGAGTTCTACACCGTCGATTTTGAGTAGGAACAAGCCTTGCTAATATCCCGGACACTACTTTCAGGATGAGTCAGGGCATATCCTAGAACTTCCTCAGCGGGTATCTGCAAGCTTGAAGGTGTGGCGTGAGACAAGGGAAAACGTCTATGACAGCTCCCAGTTTTATACAAGCGTTGAACAGCATGGGCAATTGTACAATAACATGGATGTCTTCGACTGGCGAAATTTAATGGCATAAAGTCTTGCCGCCTCTCTCTTATTTCGATTACACTGCCCATACAACAGTACCATTTCGCAGTATTCTTCATTTGTATACGTCTCGATATCCCGTACTAGAATTCGTAATATTAGAATACGACTGTATGCAATTGCAAGCAACTTCACAACAGATTTTTAACTTTCGCCATGATCAGTACCGCAACAAATCAGTCTGAAGCTGTAGCAAATAAGTTTATTTTTTTGGAACTACTTTTGAAATGTTTTCTTCGTCCAAAATATTTTATTTTGTCTATATTTTACAGGTACACAGAATAAATTTTATTTCTTAAGTACTCAATTATTGTATTATTAACGTAATGTATGTACTTTTAAATTTAAAAACGATTTACATAAGAGTGACGTGCAAGAGTGAAAGTTTCCTGGCAGAGTTTCAATTAATTTCACTTTGGAGAATACCTCTTACTAGCTTCTTGAAAATTGCCCAGAGAATGGATGAAATATAGGATTTTAATGCTCCATAACTAGGCCAGTTTTTATCGTAATAAAATGAAACTTTTTGTGTTTACTTTGTTTTTGTGTACTGCATCTTTTCCTAAATATAAATGATAGTACCTAGAGACCGTATAAAAATTTAATTTTTGTAATTTTTTTCTAAATGGGGTTTTTGGTTCGAAAAAACGTAAAAACATTTTTTAACTTTTTAAAAACATTTTTCAAATTGGAAGTGCATATCTAAACCAAATGGTTCGGGAATTAGCTATTGGGTCACATTAAGGCTGAACACCCTGTATATAGATTGCTTAAAGAAATAAAACTTAATTATACAATTCATTACATATAAGCCAAGGAAGTTAACTTCTACCGCGTGTTTACAATGATACACGCATGCATTTTTTTTTTTTTATATATATAGTTAAAATTTTTCTTTGGCCTTTGATTTTTGTTATTATCAATGCGTTTTAATTCGAGAATTTAAAGTAAGCGGCCCTTTTCACTATTTTAGTTTTTCGACTCTTAAGCCCATGGGCCACAAACCTTTTACTGCCAGGGGCCTCCAGCTACCTTAATCAGTCTCTGACCAAGACATTCAAAAGTTATCGTGGACGTTAAAATATATCGTACTATTAAAATCTTGAGGAAAAAAAATACAATATTTAAAGCTATGTTGAGATTTTTTTGTATCGTACTAAGACTTTTGTGGCGTAATTATTTAGTAGTTTTTTGATTTTAATTCTTTAAAATAGTTTAAGTTTAATAGTTTTTCCGTTATATTATGTTTTAGTTATTCCATGAAGAACAAGTTGCAGATATAAAAAAATTACGATTCTGACATATAAATTTTTATTAGTCGAAACAGTGGCGTAGCGGAAAATAACCGGCGCCCCCCCGCAAGGTCAGGTCTTGGGTCCCCAGCCGAATCTTATATATATATATATATATATATATATATATATACTTGCCAGAGAACGTCTGCGTTCACCCACTACTGCTTACATAAACCAAAAAAAAAAATTTAAAACCAGAATTTGAAAATTTTTAAAAATTATATTTTATTTAGTTCATTCTAAGTATTGAGAACAACAAAAGTAAACTCGGTTTGCTTTCATAGCTTTTAAAATAAAGACAGGTTTGTGGCGATAATAACCAAAATCAAGTAGAAAAATTCTGCGTTCACAGTTTTAGTAGTAACTATAAAAATTATTTAAATAGGATATTAACTATTTAATAACTGATTGATCTTTTGAAAACATCCTGCAGTCGTTTCGGCATTGAATTAACAAGTCTAGTGGTTTCTTCAGGGCTTATCTTCTCTCATTCGTCCTTAAGAATACTCTCCAACGTATCCTTGCTAGATATATTGTGTTGACGAACCCTACGCTCCAGCAAATCCCATTGGTGTTCTATAGGATTCAGACCAGGTGACTGCGGAGGCGAGTGCACTTGATTTGGGACATTATGCAAGAGCCAAAGCTTCACAATCTCAGCTGCAAGCTTAGGATCATTGCGGTGTTGGAAACGAAACGATAATCCTAGGCTAAATTTTGTGGCATTTTCCTTTAAATTATTTTAAAGACATAGAGATAATCCTATTTGTTCATAATTGATTCGATATATTCCAACTTTCCAACACCATTTCTCGCCCCCATGTGCCTCCACACCATAACACCACCACCGCCGTGCTTTACCGTTGGTTCTAAATGAACTTTTTGAAAAGCGCTGTGCGAAGTTTCCTCCGTACCAATTTACGAACTTTTATGCCAAAAATGCAAAATTTGCTCTCATCGGAGAATATCACAGTCCTCTAGCTTATGAATATGTTTTTTTGCAAAAGGCTATCTGTTTCAGCTGGTTGGTCATTGAAATATAAGACTTTCTGCAAAACAGTCGACTACGGTATCCGGCCTTTTTCGAGACTTTTCTTGTAGTATCCATACAAATGTTTTTCTTAAACTTCCCGTGAATGTCTTTTTCTATTTGAGTTGCATTTAAAATGGATTTTTTTTCACCAAGGGTATCATACTTGGTTTTTCTCTGATTGTGAGTTTAGATGAACGATCTGAACTAGGTTTGGATGTGTAAACTCTTGTATATTTAAAGATATTAATTACACGGTGGATAGATGAATACTGCCGTTCAACGGATTAGGCAATATCTCGACGACTTTTTCCATCTTTCCATATTTTCTCAATGATTTTACGCTCACTGATACTAATTTCTTTCCTTTTTATTTTTCATATCTTTGAATTGCTTTGTATCTCACGAAAACGTTACAATTATGGCCTCACAGCTTTCTTAAGCTATTTTACTTGATAACGGAATGCAAAAACTCGGTTAACCTACAAAGCCTGTTAACAGGCGTTATAGGTTAACCGAGGTAGACTTGATTCTTGAAATTTTTATCAATTGATAAAAATTTCAAGAATTAAGAATATTTCAAATAGTGAACGCACACTTTTTCTGCCTACGATTTGTGTACTTTGCTACAAAACTCTTGTTATGTAGTTTTAATTCAAAATTAAAGATTTCTTTTGCATCCTCAATATTTAAATAATAGCAAACAAATGCATGAAATATCTTTAAACAAAATTATATTTTTTCTAGCTGACCCGGCACAAACGTTGTTTTGCCGTATAAATTACTTATAGTGAATATTTTGGTAGTCAAATAAAAAATAACTAACTCATTGTAAGTGTGTGAGGATGTGGTATATAACTGAAAGAGGAATGGAGTGCTGTGAACGATGACGGCCTATAAAAGTAACTAAAACACCAAACATTCATTTTTTAAATTATTTGTACTTTTATTATTTTAATTTCTAAATTTCAAATTACATCTCTATCATAAATGATGACAATTAAAAAATAACATTTCGAGTCACTTAGTGCAATGGAAAGTACGCTATTTTTAGTGAGTCCATCTTTAGCCAACACAAACAAACTAGATGGCTTACTCTCGTAAAACATCCACGTATAATTGTCCGTGTGAAAAACACGGTGTGCCCAAATCTAAGCCACAAACAGACATCGTTTGGCCTTGAGACTTATTGGTTATCATTGCAAATGCCAATCTAATTGGAAATTGAATCCGATTGAATTCAATTGGCACATCTGTGGGAATAATAGGGATTAGTGGTAGTAATACATCTTCTCCTCGGAACTTGCCATTTAAAATGCTGGCTTTGACAACATTTTTCATCAGGTTTTCAATGACTAATCACGTGCCATTGCACAACCCCGGTGGGTTCAAATTATAAAGCAAAATAACCAAAGATTCAATCTTTAGTTGTAAATGGTACGGTGGAATGGCTGGCAAGTCCAATGAGTTAAACAACTCTGCTGGACAATTTACAGCTTCGTAGGTATCGCAAACTGCATCGATAGATTTGTATGACATCAAGTCCCCTGGCAACAACGGTTGTATCTTGAAATTGAAATCATTGACGTCCACATTTTTTGCTGCCAAAATTGCTCGTTCTGCCAGCTACTCATTAAAGCATTTTGCGAGTTAATGATTGTGCAGGAATCGGTCGGCAATTTTATGCATCCAGTATTTTCATGTACAGCTACTTTCCATCAACAATACCTAACAGTTGTTTTGAGAATGTTTCAGCAGATTGATCTTAAAGCATTTGAACGCGCATATTTACTTTCAGCTGTACTTTTTCAACATTATGCCACAATGGCGATGATTTTAAGCAAGCGTTGATCTAATCAGCATTCGCTGAGCGTGGAATGATGGGAAGCGTTTGTCTGAAATCACCTGAAAGGAGTAACAGAGTGTCGCAAAATAGTTTGTCGTTGTTTTTTATATCTTTCAATGTCCTGTTCAACGCCTCAAGTGAATATTTGTGCGCCGTAATGCCTTCATCCCAGAGGATAATTTTACACTGTTTCAGTACTGTGGCCAAGGACGATTACTTTTTTTTAAGTTGCACACTGCGTCTGGGTTATTTTGAATATTTAGTAGCAGCTTAAGTGCTGAATGAACTGTTCTGCCTCCATCTAATAAAGTTGTTGCAATGTCAGATGATGCAAAGGCCAATGCTATGCCATTATTTGATCGTATTTTGGCGACAGTTAGGGAAATGGGGAATGTTTTGCCATTTCCACTTGGTTCATAAAAAAAATCCATTTTGTGCTACCGAAACTTCGAGCATAATCAAGGCTGTCTTGATTCTACAGGGCGAGACAGCGACCCTTCTGAAAAGTGGTCACGTGGACAAAGGAGGGACGAGTTTTTCCCAAGTTTGACCATTACTTCACCAGTTTTCCATTAACGCTTGTGATATAGTGCTTTAAGTTACCACGTGTTTTTATATATGAAATGTAGTGAGCATAAGATCAGTCGCAATTACCATTGGATATTAAGAAAGGTACGATATTCATATCATTGTATAACTTTATTCTTGAGTTATTACTGAATTTATTTTTGAAGACATGGTATAATAAACTGATGTTTTATGATAAAATCCCTAAGTATTTGTAAATTAAGATATTTTGTTTTATATAAGAAATTAGTGTTTAAACTTCTCTCTATTTTTTTTCTATCAAATACTACTATCTTATATAAAAATTGTATTAATAACGTAACAAAACTCCACACATTTTGTAGTAATGCCTCGTTATTGTTATATATCCAACTGTTCATCTAATAAAATATATATCCCTACATTTACCCGGCTGTCCATCCTATTGGAATGAAATAACATAGATTAATATATTTCAGTGAATTGCTAAATATTCTTAATAAGGTAAATGTCTTTGAAGAAATCTGCTCTATTAATTCAGTTCCTTATCATGTTATGGCTGTTCAATCTTGATTAAAGTATATTGAAAATTGTAACGTAGGAAATTTTGCAAACTGAAAAACAATTGCGAGTTAAAAACGTGCTATCTTTGCATTCTGATAAATGTGGTACTATTTCACTGAAAAATTTAATTTCAAATCATTCAGTAAAGATATGTAATGTTTAAGTAAAGGATTCCAACTAAGTATTAAACATTTCAAATAAATTAGATATCTCAACAGAAGTGTATAAAGTTTTAATGTACATAAAGTGGGTTATTTCATGCATAATATAAAATTCGGATGCTCCGATTTTAAATATATATTTGTTTTAGATAAAGAGATCAATTTCGATTCAGAAAATGCAAGACAAAAAATTTGAGACTTATGGATAAAAGAGATTTGAAAATGCCTACAAATATTGTAAGGAAAGTCGTTTCAACACAATATTTCATTTTAATTTGTTAATATCGAAAACATTTGAATCACACAAAGTTTCATAAAGTTGATTGCCAGTTATCTTGCTTTACAAGCATAACAGAAGCTTATCTGGAATTACATGAGTTGTGGAATGTCCTGCATTCGTTTCATTCACCTTGTGTGAATTGTAACATACCTGCATTTTCATATTTAAAAAAAATATTCATTACATTCGGGAATATATGTTTAAATAATTATTCAAAAAAGTGCAGTGAAGAAATTTTAACTTTGAAGGATAACCGAAAATAAAGAAATTTAAGGCCAATTAAGTTATTTTATATTTTTATATTTTTCTGCCTTATTTAAATTTTCAATTATCGAGATTCGAATATTATTCATTGTGCATGCATATCCTAGTAGTTAATTTTTTTATACTCTATACATTTTATGAACATGTTTAATTGTTTACATTATTTGAAGAAAAATTCTATTTATTTAAATTATTTTCATAAAGATTTTAGCTTTCAAAGTATGTAAAATGTTATTTTTTAATTTCAAAACTTTTATTTGATGTTTAGTTCTTTTTACCGTAGCATATATTTAATTTTAATGCATAAAAATAATGTAATTAATAGTTTAAATAATATCATCATAATTGCAAAAGATTCAAAATTTGAACCTTATCAGTCTGTTGCCTCATAATGATATATTCCATGAAAAGGTTTTTTTAGGTAAGTGTATTTACTAGTGTATATATATATATTTAGTGTATAATTTAGAATCTATATTTACTATATGATCACTATGGTGCCTAAAACTGTTTGCGTCATTTCTATATTTGTATATATTTTTGCATACATTTTTTTAT
The DNA here is from genome assembly GCA_019973975.1 of Trichonephila clavata. Taxonomy (NCBI): domain Eukaryota; kingdom Metazoa; phylum Arthropoda; class Arachnida; order Araneae; family Nephilidae; genus Trichonephila; species Trichonephila clavata. Next base: position 26,179 of record BMAO01034513.1, on the reverse strand, counting down.
ATAATAATATGCCTCTAATGCTTTACTTTTCATTTTTTCTTTGCAAGTAAATGTTTCTTTTTTATATTTTATTTCATTGAAATTATTTTATATTTTTGAATATTGGATGAATGAATTATTTTAATTGAATATATTTTACCATACAATCCATGATCTATTTTTGCTTTATAATTACTGTGGTGTCTAAAACTGTTTGTCATTTCTATATTTGTATATAGTTTTGCATGCATTTTTTAAATATAATTCTTTTTTTGTTATGATTCATTGATTCTATGAGCATAAAAAAATATGTCCTTTCACAGGAAAAAGGAACCCCAGCAAAATGTTTATGAATTCACGCGATTTTTTATTAATATGCCTCTAATGTTCTACTTATCAAATTTTCTTTGCAAGTAAAGTTTTTTTCATTTTATCTGATAGAAATTATTTTACATTGAGTCAGTTTTTTTCTTAGATTTTTCTTCTACCGTTATGAGCCTTTCACGAGTGATATTTGTCCCTTTTCCGGGAAAATATTAGACATCATTCTAGCGTATTAATACATAACTTACATCAGAAAATATTCCAAGTGAGAACTAAAAAAAAATCAATAAAATGTGGAAATATTAGTCTATGACCTGAAAAGAAATAAATGTCGTAAACTTTATATGGACGAAATTCACACCAGACAGACGCCAAGCGGGGAATCACGTGACAAATTGGGCAACAATTCCACGTGTTTTGCATTGCCGTGGTAGAACCGTATAAGCAAATTGTTGACATTCTTTAGCTTTAATTTTATCTAATTAAAATATGTGATATCATTGTATTTCTTGCATTTTCTAGTGTATATATTTGTTAGGAAATAATCTTAACAACTTTTGAACATAATTTTTGTTTTTTTGTAATTTATTTATCTAATTAGGTATTCGTCTGCTTCGACTAGTGTTAGCTGGTGTATTTGTTTATAGTTCTTGATTCACTTAGATATAGCTCTCAGTTATTTTAGTTCTCAATTAATTTTGTAGTTCTTTTTTTTATATTCGATGACAAATTTGTGAGTAACATGTCGCTTACCGAGCCTGATTGCTCAGTTAAGTATTAATTTTTTTATCAAAAGCGTTGTAAAAGCAGAAATGAAGAGAGTAAAGTACAAGTCATTTGTTCAGATCAGAACAACTTCTGAGGTAAGTTATAAATTATTTTGTGTTCTAATTTAGATGCTTTCTGAAACTATTATGAATGCATTGCTATTTACTCATTTATGCTTTAGTTTAACTCATTGTTATAAAAAACAAAATAGGTTTTAATAACATTAATATTGTTATTTATCATTGAATTATAAGTTGATTCTAAAAGATTAAAAGTAAGGGCAACTATTCAAATTTAGCAGCTTTTTAAACTTCTGTAAAAGAAATGTGAATGGACAAATTAAAATTTTTTGAATAGCTATATTATCAATGATAAGTTTATAATTTGATTCTTATATTTTAGAGTAGCGTTGAATATCAATTGCATTGTTTTCTATTTTAATGAATATTCATTATTATGCTTTAGTCATTACATAGTTATTGCTATCTATGAGTAAATCCTAATTTGATTCCAACACATTAAAAGTAAAGACAAGAAATGCCAAACCATTTTGATAAAGAAATGTAAATTTTTTCATTTAAAACTTAAATTCAATATGGAGAAATGTGTTTACATTTAAGATTCTCCCAAATTGTTACTAATTTTTCTTTTAAGGCATAGTATTTTTAAATCAAGCACTTTATGATGTGTTTTTATATAAAAAGAACTGTTAATTTTCACTTATTTAAAATTTTTATTTATATAATTTATTTATTTAAATTATGGTCTTTAGATAAAATAATTGAATATAAATTAAGCTGAAAATTAACTTTGGTACAAATCTTTCAACATTTATTAAACAGTAGACTAATATGTAAATACCGAAAACTCATAAATTTACAATCTAATTTTAGAATTTATTTCTTTTTAATATTTAATACTTTTTTTTAAACTTAAGGTTATAAGTGCAGCATGCACTTGTCTTGCTGGAGGCACTCCAACATTTTGTAAGCAGGTGTTTGCAACGGTTTATGTTCCAACGGAAATCAAAGATGATTTCTGCAAAAGTGGAGACAGATCGTGCTACTTGGTATACAGCTGGTTTGTGGGTAGATTGTGAAAGTGCCCAGATGGTTCCGGATGATGCAGATTGAAATGGCAAGACTCTTTGGAAATTGTTATCGTTTGGAAGTGTGAGCCGTGATATGATTTTTATGAAGTAAAAGTGCCCGCATCTGCAACGAGCAGACAACATGTTGCAAGGACAGAAATCACCACAGCACGAATTGAAGAAACTACTTAGATTGATCAACGGGTAACTCTGCTTGAAATCTCGTCAGAGCTGGGATTGAGCTATGGTAGCACGCAGTATATCATTTTCTGATGTGCTGCGATATTGTACTGAGACTGGCTCAATGGACAAGGACCTGATTTCTACCTAGACTGATTAAACAAGTAGGTTCTGCATTCTCTATGATAAATGCCTAAATAGACTTGGTGATTATGACGAAATGTGATAGGTGAATATGTCTCTTAATTCCCTTTTTGTATTTTCTGTCTATTGTAAATAAATATTTTTTATTCGACTTATAACCTTTTTTTCTGCCCACCCCTCGTAATTATGGATATTTCTTAATGATTTGTGCATTTTATAGATGCATCTGTTTTACAATGTTAAGCTTTTTAAAATAATTTTGTACATAAAATATTAAGAGTTGATAGGGAAGTATTTCATATATATTTATCCTCTGATGAAAATTTTTTTTTTACAACTTCATGAATTGCATATTTTACAATAGTGTGGCTTACCAGTATAAGATATTTGAAATGATCCTGTAATTTTGTGGTTTGCTTTATCAATACTATAGAAAGTTCTTAATTTCCCCCCCCTTTGTACTACTATGCTGTTAGCTCGTATACTCGTTCTTCACACGGGGGGGGGGATTTATAAATATCAAAAATGTTATGCATGAATTTTCTCATTTTTTTTCAGCATTTAGAGATGAAAAGTAACAATTGTCTATGAAATATATTACATTTACGTCAAGTTTGCCTACCTACACTTAAAATTCAAATTAATATTTTATTTCATTGGTGATCAGTTCTTTGATGAAAATGAATTTTATTTTTACAATGTATTACATGTAAATACTTTATACATATAAAGATATCTAAAATGATTCTAATAAAATAATAAAAATTGAACATGGCAAAGTTTTTATAAATAAGTAAATGTAACGACTCATATTGATATTTCAAAGACTTGTCATTCAATTCTTAGCATTTAATAATCTCCCACTTTGTGGAAACCATGAAATAATATGAACTGCTATAAATGGAATTTTTTTTAGTTCAATAGAATAAATAAATAGGATTCTGTGTTAATGTATCATTTGTAAACAAAATTAAAAAAAACCTCTAAAAATAGAATTGGGCATCACTTAGCAAATTATAAAAAAAACCCAGTAGAGAAATTTACATGTTACTTCTATAACACTGCAATATTGATACAGTTTTACGTTAATAGATTTATATAAATATACCAAATATTAATTCTGATTTAAAAACCTGCGAAAAACATGAATTAGAAAAAAGTTACAAGACTTTTGTTAAGTTTACAACAAAAATGTAGATGAAATCAGTTAGCAACAGAATTTGATTTTGAATGTAAGAGATTTAAATAACACACAAGATATATTGCAATACATGCAAAATAAATATAATGAGTTATTTCTACATGTTGTCGTAGCCTTTCGCTACCCCTATGATTATTAACTCCCCTTTGCGTATTATCTAAATCTGGGTATGTTGGATTCATGATTAATGACTACTTATTTAATAAATCAATCTTATTTATTGACCTTTCTTAATAGAGAAATACACAAATATTATTCAAACTTTAAGATCAACAAAGTACAGTGGAGTGCGAGAAGAATCTGATTATGAACGACGGAATACTAACTGAATCCACGGAGAATAACGCATACAATCAAACTACGCATTTATATCTAATTTATGAAACAAACTGACCTGATACCTTTTCTTAAGGTAGGTTCTTCTATATCTGTATTGCTTTAAGGAGCGACTTCAATCTTAGCTATCTTTCCGTTCCGTCTCGAACTGGCTTTATGTATACCTTTTAGTAAACTCTTCTCCCGACAAATATATTTCCACTAGCAAAACGATTCTCTCAATTCCCTCTTAATCAACCTCCCTCTCTTCAATTCATTTCTCCCTTTTATATCTTTTTCGAACTCGCTAAACCCGAAATTATCTCGTTTGCATAAGTCACACTTTTGGCTCTCGGCGGAGATTGGGTGAAATAAATAAAATATTTAAAGATTCGAGAGAAGGTTAGTGAAACGCGTAAGCACCCGTCACAATGTATTAATTGTTTTAATACTTTTTTCTTAATTTGCAATTACTGTAGCAAGTGTTGAGAGCTGTTTCAGCATATTAAAAAGTTACCTTCAGCAGTTGCTATATTAAGCATCAAACAAAAAAATTAAAAATTTTTTAAAAATAACATCACGCAATAAAAAACATGTGCATGGGTATGCGACACTTGGATGCGACACTTGGATTAATGCAAATATGTACTATATAAAAAATTTACATTAAAATTTTTAATAAATACTTTTTTTTATATGAAGTGCTTATAACATGTTGATCTACTTCTTTTATATTGTACAATATGAATAGAGAATGTACCATCAGAAAAGGTGAAATAATTTTCAGAAATTCAATTTAATTATCCTTAATTTTAAATATATTTTTCTTATTGAATTACATATCTATACAAATAAATAAAATTGAAGTGTCTGTTTGTAATTTCAAATTAGCAGCTTTTTACTTAATGCACTAAAAGTATATACGGTACTCATAACAAAAAACCAATTTTTAAAATTTTTGTCTGTCTGTCTGTCTGTCTGTCTGTTTGTTCCGGCTAATCTCAGAAACGGCTGGTGCGATTTTAAAAATTCTTTCACTAATGGAAAGCTACATTAACTGGGAGTAACATAGGCTATATTTTATTCCCGTATTCTTACGGGAACGGAAACTATACGGGTGAACGTGAAACTGAATGCCAAGATGAACGCCAAATTGAACGCCAAGCTGAGCTAATGAAGTCGTTGTTTTGGTTACTGGCGACCGATGCTGTTCATGAGACATAATAGTGTTACGCGCACATGATAATACGCTGACACGTGCCATAATTTTTTTTTTTTATGAAAGGAGAATCTCACTGTTCAGTTAAGTAGAGCATCGGCTGTTTCGGATGCACTTTTAAAAATAATAAATCAAGTCTTCATAAGCAAAAAGTAATGCAAGAAACAAAAAATTGATAAGTTTTATGGTTAGTTTTAATCCTTTCTTTTTTTTATTTACATTTTTAGTCACATTTAAACAATAGTTTTATATTGTAATCGCAGAATAATAATTTTCAAGATATCTTTCATTTTTCTACCTCTCTATTTTTCTTAATTCAAATTGTTCTTAATTTCTTAATTGTGAGTTTTTTAATTCGTTATATTTAAGCTGTTTTAAACTTTAACAGCTGAACTTAAAGTATAATAATTAGAAATCAATGTTAAACATTGTTAGGTTTTTATTCATGAAAGTATTTCAGATTTTGATAAATTACATAGCATTTATGATGATGTTCACAATCTCAATATAAAAGAAGATTCGTGGTTGTGTGAAATATCCATTTTAGCACCTATAAACGACCAGGTTACTGCGCTTAATCAGCGCATGTTAAGTAAGCTTCCTGGTGAATCACAAACATACCTTTCCATCAATACAGTTTACAATCCGGATGAAGCGGTTAGTTATCCAACAGAATTTTTAAACAGTATAATTGTGCCTGGTCTACCTCCTCACAAGCTAGAACTTAAGATTGGCGTTCCCATCATACTACTCCGTAATTTAAACCCACCAAAACTTTGCAATGGTACTAGGTTGCGAGTAGTGTCATTGCAAAGAAACGTTATAGAAGGTCGTATAATATCCGGATGCGGAAAAGGTAACATAGTACTTATACCACGAATTCCCATAATACCATCGAATTTCCCGTTTGAATTCAAAAGACTACAATTCCCTGTAAGTGTTAGCTTTGCTATGACAATTAGCAAGTCACAAGGGCAAGCGTTAGATTTAACTAAGAGTTGCTTTTCACATGGCCAGCTATACGTGGCATGTTCACATGCGAGGAATGCCACTGGCGTTTTTGTTTTAGCTCAAGAAAATCGTGCACCAAATATTGTATATAAAGAGATTTTTCAATAAGTTTAATACTGGTATATAGAGAGGATGTTCAATAAATTTATACGAAAAAAACCACATAAAAATTAACGAAAAACGAAGAAAATAAAAAAAATAAAACAATAAGCACCAAAAGGAAGAAAAAACACAAAAATATAAAAACAAAACATTGATTCACAAAGTAAAAAAATGACATTAAACTCTCTCTCTCTCTCTATATATATAGCGTGTATGTATTTCTTAACGTGGAATACAGAATTATTAAGTTTTCGTAACACTTTTTTGTAAATTCCTACGTGAACGAAGTCGCGGGTAACAGCTAGTAATTTATAAAAATCATAGAAAATAATGATTTATGTATAAACAATAGATGGTTCCAAAATACAATTTAAACTTGTAAGAAAGTTTACTTTAAGCCATTGTTCATCTCATATTAAAGTGAGTTAATATGAAAGTTTTTGATTAATAATATTTATCCATTGGTGAAAATGAATTTCATTTTTACAGCACAATGAATTGCAAATTAGATGGAAAAAATACAATATATATATAAATGAATAGTCGCATAAAATTTCCATTCACAATTAAATTCAAAATTTATCAAACCAAACAAATATTTCTGTACAATTTCAATGATGAATAACATTTATATATATATATATATATATATATATATATATATATATATATATATATATATATATATATATATATATACAAGGGGTGATCAAATGAAAAGGTACCAAACGACATAAAAATGAAACAGTTAAATATTTGCATATTCCGCCAAGGGAGAATGTAGCGAGACATCTCGGGATGCCATTGGAGACTCTGACTGGGATCGGATCATGCGAAGGTGCCCGCATGCGCAGGAGAGAGCAAAGGCTCTTATAAAAAGCGGCGTCCAAATGATGCGAGCACAGAATTACTCGAGCACAGAAAAAGCATTAACTCCGATGTGTACTGTGAGACACTCAGACGCCTACGCAGGTCCATCAAGAACAAAAGACCGGGGCTGCTCACGGAGGGTGTGGTTCTGCTCCATGATAACGCGCGTCCACACGTCTCCAGAGTCACACAAATGGAACTGGGCAAGTTCCAATGGGAGACGTTGAACCATCCATCCTACAGTCCGGACATGTCACCCTGCGATTTCCATGTGTTTGGTCCACTGAAGAAACACCTGAAAGGAAAGCGCTTCAACTCGGACGACGTACTCAAGGACACTGTGAAGGACTGGGTCTCGTCACAGCCACAGGAATTCTGGGAACAAGGAATCCTGCGGCTTGTTCATCAGTGGGATCGTTGTGCTCAGGCCTATGGTGTATATTTTGAATAAAGTCTATATTTGTACCCACCGTGTCGTTTCGTACCTTTTCATTTGATCACCCCTTGCATATATATATATATATATATATATATATAACAGAGCGAATCACAAGATTATTGTGTTGGACATTCCATAAACTTTTCAGGTCATAAAATTAATTGAATATATTTTGGCCATAGTATTCAAAAATAAGAATTTTTCAAACAAGAAAAAATGTACAACCAGACATAACAAATAATTTCCAGTAATTGAGGTGTGTTTTTTTTAAAATTGGCTTAAGTCACTTTGTTTTAAAGCTAAAAAGTACCCTTTTTTAAAAATGTTTTTGGAGACAATAACAGCAAAAATACAATTTTTTTTTTCAAATTATATTATGTTGATTCTGAAAGCAAAAAGTCAATTTGACCAGCTATTATTTCACTGTTTAAAAAAAAAATTAAGAATTTAAATCTTTTCAAACTCATAAAATGCCCAATTTTTAAAATTTTTTAGTCATTTTAAGTGATTTATGTTTCATAGGTTACTGCGAAAAAGGTTAGTATGGATTTGAAAATCTGTTTCCTTGTTGATTTGTAATAATTATTTTTCTCGCTAAACTTGGAAAAAAGATTTTTTAAAAATATAACCAGAAATCTCAAACCAGAATCCATACTAACTTTTATAAAACATACATTTGAGAGTATCTACAAAAACTTTCAACACTATCTTGAACAGAAAAAATTAATGAAAAAGCTTCTAAGTTACATAAACTATTTTTTAAAACTAAAATTGGCCTTGAAATCAATTTTAATTATCTAACTATAAGAACAGGATACATAACCAAGCAGAAATAATTATAGCAGTGAAAATTTAAACTATTAAATCCAAATAAACAACTCAGTTACAGTAATACATAGCTAATTATGTACGAGATAAGACAAATAACAAGTACGAGTTCAAAACACTCAGATTTTTTAACAGATTTTAAAAAAATGATTTTATCTCCTACAATAACCGCTTCTTTAAATAATCGATCAACCATTTGAGCAAAATAAGACATTTTAAAAATTATAATGTAAAACTAAAAGAACGAAATAATCGTAGCTACTGTAGTAAACAAACAGCACGTGGTCACGTGACATAATTTTCACGTGATCGTGACGTCACATGAATTTAGTCCATTCCTCACAGAGCGAGTGCGCGTAGAAAAGCATTCCCTCCTTTCGTGACGTCATATAGTGGCTGTCACGACCTGATCTCTTCAAGATAGCCTTGGCATAATTCGGTCATAAATGGTTCTTTGTTTCTCAGTCGGGTAGTGCGACATTGCGAGTAATAATCGCTGCCATTTCTACAGTATTGTACTGCAGTTCACGATTAATTTCAGTATTCATTAAAGTCACTTCGATTTGGCGAATGCATACCGAATTGACTTAATGATAAATTGGCAATGACTATGTAAATATGCTATTAAATTCTTCATTGCACATAGCATCACTGAATCTTATCGTTAGATTGTTGACGCCGTGTACGATGTCGATGCAATATATCATCAGTTATTGAATCTTTGTGATTTTGCCACAACGTCTTTGCTTGGGCTGGGAAACATGTAGTCAGTGGCGGCGTTAGGCGTCGGCAACCACCGACGGCCTCGCGCTTGAGGGGGCCTCTCAAAGTTTTTAATTATTTAAAATTATTTAAATTAAATTAAAATTTTTATTTGTGTAATTTTTGTCATCATTTGATTAGCACAATAAATCTCGTTTACTCATACATTAGTTTAACTATAATTCGGCTTTTTTAAGTAATTTAACGTTTTCTTGACTGGGAAAAAAGGAGGCCTCTCGAACCCTAATTTCGCCGACGTCCACGCGTGGTCTAGCGCTGCCACTGCATGTAGTCAACACTATAGCGTATAATAGACGAATTTGCATTGCTGTGTAGTTCAATGCTGCTTAATTAAGCATACAGTCCCAATGGCTGTCGTCTCCCAGCAAGCGTAGTGCAAGGCATGTATCTTTATACGTTGGATACTGTTGTCCATTCTCTTTACGTATATCTTGAAATGACAATGAACCGGTGACATTAACCAACAACAGTCGTAAATAGAAACACTCAGTCTGCCTTGGATTGACTGTAAATACTCGCCCCAAGGTTTTTGATTTGAATAAACCGGAGCATGCATCAATCGGTGTGCCTTGTCTGCAGGGCATCCTTTTTTGTTTTGTTTGAGCCTATGTGAAATAGCGTGGTACTTCTGAATAGAGTAATTTTTGTGCAAAGGTACTAAAAGCATCTGCACGATTGCACAATTCAAAAAATTCGGTGAGTGTGGTTTTTAGTGGAATTGCAAGCATTTTTTAAGAAAAAGAATAAAAAAAGTTTTTGTGTACTTAATTTATTAAATCACTGATTTTAAAAGAGCAAAGTATGAATTTTTTTAGTTCAGAAGGTGAGACGGTTTACTCGTCATAATTTTAAGAAATCCATACATAATGATTGAAAAATTTCGATTAATGTGATTTACAGAAAACACAATACTCCTTTACTTAAAAAATATAAATTTAAAGCAATACATTTAAATGAATTGCAAATAAACTTATTTGAAATAATGATAACGGTGTAAAAGCGATTAAGTGTTTCGCAAATATTTTAGATATTTGCCTATTACATAAACGGATGTAATATATGAATTTTTGAATTAAAGATGTGTACAAAAAATTGAAAAATAATAAACTTTTCCCTCGCATTTTTTATTCACCAAATTTGGTGATTTTTGATTTGTTACAAACATCCCTTTTTCTAGTGTAACTCACGAGGAGGGTGATTTGGACGGTGGAATAGAGAAAATTCAGTCATCTCGTGCGAAACCGATTTTCGATGCCAAGCCGTGTTTTACCGTAAAATTGCGTTTTTTATTTAAGTTTTTAATTTTTAAGTTAAAGTTTCCAATTTTCTCACATCGATTGCAAACAACGGTAGTTTCTAAACAAAAAATGTAGCATAAATACTACATAAATGAATTTCAGCAAAAATTGAAATAGACAAAAAAAAAACATTTTTTTTTTAAATCTGTAATTCTTAAGCAATTTTTTCAATTTTCATATAGATGTCAGATAGTTTTGTTCTACACATAGAAAAACGTTTCGTGAGAAAATTTTAATAAATGACAAAGTTATTAAATGTTTAATTAAACTTTTGAGTAATTTTTGAAAAATCGTAAAAAAAAAGTTTTCGGTATTTTACTTTTTAAATGACTGATTCTAAAAGAAAAAGCAATGAGTTTACTTATTTAGTGTAGAATATCGTTTTAACAACACGAAAATAAATTCATACGAATCAATTTAGAAATCATTTTTATAAAAACGGGTCAATTTTGACTCATTTTTAAAAAAATCGTAAAAAATACAAATATTGTTATATTGTAAAAAGACTATCATATCGTGGTGAAATAAATAATATTTCCAATTCTGTAATTGTTTTTTTTTCTAAGTTTGATAGAAATAATTAAATTGTTATTTTAAAAACGTGGGGGAAAAAGTCGGAACTTAATTGAAATGACTCTCTGCGGAATAAACAGGAGTAAAACAATTACGCATTTTAAGATTTTTAATTAATATCTTTTCAACTAATTGCAATATCGGAATGATAAACAGTTTAAGTCCTATTTTCAGACCTACTGACCATACGCACAAAATTTCATAAGAATCGGTCTAGCCGTTTCGGAGGAGTTTGGCTACAAACACTGTGACACAAGAATTTTATATATTAGACTAGCTGACCCGGCCCGGCGTTGCACGGGCTTATACTGAGGGTATAACTTAATCCCCATGTTAATTTCCTCCTTTATTTCTGACGCCAGCACTTCTGTGTGGGTGTGACACGTACGATGTGAGTGCATGGCCCGTGAGTGCGTATCATGGCTTTCTCAACATTTTCCCTTCTCTTCACAAAATCATCACTTCCAATATTATTTTTCGTAATTACTTTGACTTCTTTGTTTCTTTCCCCTCCGCTTACCCCAGGGTTGCACGGACTATTACGGAGTGAATAACTTCATCTCCATGGTAATTTCCTGTTTCCCTTAGGACGATAGCACTTATGTGTGTATGCGCGCGATGTGAGTGATTTCTTTAACTATGTCATAAAAACTCCCTTTTTCGAAATTTGTTCTTAAGTTCGTGTGGTAATTAGGAGAGATGGGTGAAAGCTCAGGTGTCGTCCTCATCACTTGACCGTGGCTTAAAATTTCGAAGTCCGTCTCCATAAACTCTCGAGTAGGTGAACAGTGCGAATTTATAAATCACTCACCAACTTTCCAATTCTTTCGTTGCAGTTTTTTAGTCCTCGGAAACGAAAATGTAGCCTTTTTAAAAATAGTTGTATGTTGAAAAAAGACAGAAAAGTAGAAATTTTTCAAATTACAAAATTTCACTACTATTTTAAGTCTTGAAGTAAAATTGTGAGGATTTTTTTAAATGTTCGACACATAGGAATAAAGTTTCATGCAATTATCTTTTTTAAAGAAGAAATCATCAAACGATTGATTTAAGCATTTTGAGTGTTTTATTAAAATTTGTTCAAAAAAGTTTTTGGATTTTTATTTTTTAATACACTGATTTGATACAGATAAATATTTTAAATGAATCTCAGAAATGTATTGAATACATTCTTTCATCTTAATCTGACATCAATAATGATTTAATTTTGAAAATTATATAAAGAGAAACTGATGAAAATTGTAGCAAAACTAACTTTTTCATACGCATTTTTTTTACTCGCCAAATTTGCTGATTTTCGCATGTTTAAGTCAGAACTTTTTGGTGTAACCCTTGAGTTAGATGTGAAGTTTCAGGTTAAACAGTTAAAAGCTATTTGGCGCGAAACCATTTTTCGACGCCAAGGCTTGGCAAACTGTAAAATCGCGTATTTTTTATTAAAGTTTTTATTTTTTAGGGCTTAATTTTTAAGTTAATGCTTTCAAACTTCACACATTAATTTCGAAAACGAAGGACTTTTAAATAAAAAATGTACAAAAAATACTGTTTAGATTATTTTTTGCAATAACGTTATTTTACGAAAGTCACAATTTTTTTTTTAAATCCGTAATTGTTAAGCAATTTTTTCAATCTTCGCACAGAAGTTTTATAACATTATTCTACAAACGCAACAAAAGTTTCGTATGATAATCTTAATAAATAACGAAGTTATTTAATCTTAAGTTAAAAAGTTCGATAATTTTTCGAAAAATCTTTAAAAAAAAATTTTTAGCATTTTATTTTTTTAAATGACTGATTCAAAAAGAAAAACGCATGAACTTATTTAACACAAAATATCGTTTTAATAACACGAAAATAAATTCATACGCAACGATTTAGAAAAAGATTTTCATAAAAACGCATCGGTCTTAACTCGATTTTAAAAAAAATCATAAAAAATAGAAAATATAATTATTTTACAAAAAAAATTATACTGTATCATGGCGAAAGAAATAATCTTTCCGATTCTGTAATTATTTTTTGATTTAAAAAAAAATCGGAAGACTGTTTAAATAACGTCGAGAATACCGAAAAATTTTACCCTCTGCTCATTCACGACGCTAGGCGGGAAAAATAACGCGCAGAGTTAACACAATTAAGCGTTTTAAGATTTTTAATTAATATCTTTTTATTTAATTACAATATCGGAATGAAAAATAGTTTACGTCCTATTCTCAGACCTACTGAATATACGCACAAAATTTCATAAGAATCGGCCACACCGTTTCGGAGGAGTTTGGTTACAAACACTGTGACACGAGAATTTTATATATTAGACTAGCTGACCCATCAAACGTTGTTTTGCCAAATAACCGCCCATAAAGTAAATTTGTAAGAATTTAAGTGGTTCGTTCGGCATTGGCAGCAATGACCCGACTTTGTGATAAACTTGGCCTTTGATTTTGAATGTTGAATTAAATTGCTGACCATTTGCAGTATTACTTTTAACATTTCTGTTGCTCCAAACGATGTCATTTGGAAACATGAATTGAATGTTCGAATTGACTTCAGCAACCGGTTAGAATCGGGATTCGCAGCAATAAGTAAACCAGGGGTGGCCAACCCGCGGCACGCGTGCCACATTGTGGCACGTGGGAGTCGTAGCTGTGGCACGCGAAGACATATTGAAAAATTATAAAAATGTTTGAAAATATTACTGAATTAATTGAATTAAAATAGAAAATTGAACAGAAATTGTCAGGGTAATATTTTAAATGCGCTATATAAGTAAGATTTTTTTTCTTTTCTTCAGAATAGCTCCAAAACTTACAATTCCGCCGCATTGTAAAATGTTCCGAGAAAAATGTTGAGTTACGTGGGACTAAAAAAAATTCTCTCTCTCGGACACGTCTAATCTGCCCATAAAGTCACCCTCTCTCGGGGGTGGTTGCTTTTCAGCATCTCGGATTTCTACTCGAATTTCAGCTTCCCCTTGCAGTGCTGAAGTTTGTATTTATAGCTATTGACTGTCAGCGTGATGTCAGATAAAAAGGTTTTTCCGAAGGTGTTGGCTATTTACGATTTCTGTAATGTCAAGAAATAATTCTGCAATATATTAGGAAAGCAGTTGTTGTGTACGGTAGAAGAAATTCTATTTCCACAAAGTAGCCGCTTTATAAAGCAGAGGGAAGGAGAACTTGCATCCATGACTAATCAGAATGCTTGATTCGGAGCCTAGAAAATTTGTAGCGTAACATCGACAAATTATTTCTAGCTGTCAGACTCAGTTGATTTTAAACTCTGTTTAGCAAGTCGTTAAACTTTTTTCCTTTTATAAAATTGTTTTTAGATTTTAGCGTTGAGCGTAGATGCTTAAACATTTTTTTATTTTCAACATGTTTATGAGTAAACCTTGGACATCGAAAAGAAATTATGAAGAGGATATTGCAGCACGCTCGTTGTTTACACATCAAAATGCTTCCAAGCCCGTTTGTTTGATATGTGGAGTTTGTATAGCAGTTCCAAAAAAATTTAACTTGAACCATCATTTCAAACAACTGCATAGTTATTTCAACAACAAATATCCTGTCGAATCAAATTAGAGAACGTAGTTTATCAATAAAAAACAGTCTTTAGCCGGCCAACACTTTGTACCAGAAGAGAAATGACGAAATGGAAACTATGGTGAAGGCTTCTTACGAACTTTCTTTGTTGTTAACCCGCAAGAAGAAACCATATTCAGACGGAGAGTAGATAATAAAATGTAGCCTTTCAATTTTCGCCCAAAATGTTGTTGATGTAAATGTCAAATATATGGGTTGATGTAATAGCTTTGTCTAGAAATACCGTCATGCGTCATACAGATGACATGGGCCAGGATGTTGAACACAAATTGTTTCTGGACTTCAAAATTGCAAATGCTTTTCATTAACTTTGGATGAAAGCTGTGATATCACATACAATGCGCAGTTAAGCATCTTTGTGCGTTACACGAACAATAATTTTGATGCTGGGGAAGAACTTCTTGATTTGCTTCTTTCAACTAGTTTTAACTACATTTGAAGACAGTTTTAAGGAACTTAAAAATGTAATTGACATTAACAAAGTAGAATGGACAAATTAAACAGTGTTTGCACAGATGGAAACACCTTGCATGGTTGGCAGAATAAAAGATTTTGTTGCATTGCTTGAAAATTATTTCATAAGGGATCTTTGATTTGGGAAGAAAAGTTTTCAAGTATCATTGTATAATTCATCAAGAAGCTCTTTGAGCAAAGGACTTAAACTTTTCTTTCGTTGTTGACCCAGTGGTGCGCTGTTTCAACAAAATGCGAGCTCGTCCGAATCGACGAAGATTTCGTACTCTTTTCCCCGAAGAAACGGAAGAAAATGGCGAGTTACTCCTTCATTGTAGTACGCGCTGGCTTTCCAAAGGAAGTTTACTTGCGATATTTTGAAGTTACGGGGAATGTGGTTTAGAATATCTGGAAGAAACGATGCCCAGTGAATGCTCGCTCCTCTGGAGTGAAAATTGGTTGTGGGATTTAGCTTTTCTTACCGATATAATGGAACGTTTAAACAATTTAAATTTAAGATTACAAAGAAAAAATTGTATTTTTCCTACTCTATTTGGTCATATATCTCCTTCTTTTGTGAACAAACTTTTGCTTTTTTTTTGTCTGGAGTTTGGAGAAAAAATATTAACTCATTTCCCATTCATGCAGGAATTATCTGACAAAGTTAGTAATGTTCCAAACTATGATAGATTAAAAATTTAAAATCCATTTTGCAGAATTCTTTCAATGCCAGGTTTGAGGATTTCAAAGATGATAAAAAAATACTGAAATTTCACAAATCCTTTTTCGATTTCTGTTCAAGACATTAATAGTTACCCATCTCTGGCACACATTGAAATTATTGATCTACAGCACCATATTACTCTGAAAAGCAAATATAAGGAAATTATTTTAACCGCAAATGAGATCCGAATTTCCTCGAATTTTGGAAATTTGCGCCGCCAAGCAATTTTCTAAATTTACGTGATTTGGCGGTCAGATATTGTTGTAGGTTTGGATCAACACATGTTTGTGAAAAAATGTTTTCTGTTTTATGAATGTAATTAAATCGAAATATTGTTCAAAATTAACTGATATGCACCTAAAACACCTAATTTTGTTAGCATCTTAAAGAACTAATCCAAATATGGATGATTTAGTAAAAAAAAACTACAGATTCAAAAGCTACGTTATATAAAAAAAGCTGACTGCTTAATGATCATTTAAAATTAAATGTGTCAAGTTTCTTATTTTTATTTTGTTCCTAAGCTAAGTGATTAATCCTGTAAAAATTTATCAGCAATAAAATATTAGTTTATACTTTTGTTTTATTTGTGTTATACCTTTTTTTTAAATTTTTTTTTTAACATTTTTACTATATAGACCTTGCGTTTAAAAATATGTTTTTGGTGTAAATAACCCATAATACCTATGAGTAACATTTTTTCACTTTTGTATATTTTTTTAGTTTGGTAGAAAAGTTGGAAGTGGCACGCGTAATTTTTTTTATCAGAGTGTGGCACGATTCCCAAAAAGGTTGGCCACCCGTGAAATAAACCGTTCAATGGTTCAGGTGGTGTTTCGATTTCCGATAGTTGCACTTTTCCTGACGCGCAACACATCCCGGCTGGCTCATTTTTAAATTTAAGCGCATTACACAATGCGTACATTCCTTGTCCATAGCACCAATTCTCACATTCGAATGAGCGTAATATTTAACATTGGGCTTATATTCGAATGCTAGACGACGGAATGAATCGGATGTAAATGCTCAATGTACTTGTTGGCGTTGTTGGTCATTTGCTCTGAGTGTGTCAAATAGGAATCGACGTGCTTGTCTTTGTTGATTTTGTTCAACTCGTACCTTTTGTATTTGTGATTTACGCAACTGCGCCATATTCACACGCACATCTTCATTATCCTGTTGGATTTGTTCGTCTGTTCTTTGAGCTCTTCTATTTCGCATGGCTGTGGATTTAGTAATTTGACGGCCTAAATCAGACCCTTTGCGTCTTGCTGGCATTATTTACTGTACAAAACACACAAATAGATCAAATTGAAGTACTAAATACTAGAAAGCAGTATACTGATAATGTTTCTGTTCTTTTATTATTTTACCTCTACCCTTCACAATTATAAAATACGTATATATTTCTCTTTACATTGAAAATGATTCCCGAAAATTTTGAGCGCACTTAGTATTACAGTTTTATTAACTGACGTTTAATAATAAATAAACTAATTGTTGCCGATATAATAATAAATGGACTGTAAATTTATAACAAATTTTAATGAGCGAAACGGATTCCAACCATATGGGATCGCTATACCTTTCGAACTGAATACAAGGTTACAACAGTTGGCTCGGAGCAAAATCTATACAAAGAATTCTCGCCAACTGGCGCCAACACCCTGCCCCGCCTTGCAATGACGAATACATTCAACAAAGTTTACTTACAATTATTACAATAAAAGTTAGAATAATATAGTAAGATACATGACAATAACAATTACACAATTCAATAAAGATACAATAATATTTATAAATACAATTCTGATGACAAAATCAATTGACATGTGGTAAATTGGCAATTTTAGTGACTGGTCTTTTTTAAATTCCCTGGCTATCCTTTAAAGTCACTACTCTGACTAAATTATCCTTACCAGGATGCAATTTTAGAATGCGTGCCAAATGCCATTTTAAAGTGTCTGAATTCTCTGAGGGTTTAACTAACACTAAATCACCTTCTTTGAAACCTACATTGCCCTTACACCATTTGGGTCTCTGTTGCAGTCTATTTAAATATTCTGAAGACCATTTACGCCAAAAATGTTGGTTCATCGTTTGTACCAACTGCCATTGTCTTAATCTATTCATGGGGATCTCAGTGTAATCAGGATCAGGTATTGCAACCAATGATGATCCAATCAGAAAATGTGCAAGAGTTAAGATTTCGGTATCATTCGGATCATTAGACAGAGGACAAATTGGTCGAGAATTAAGAACCGCTTCAATTTGAACTATAAGTGTTAAAAATTCTTCATGACTTAAAATTGAATTGCCAATTACTCTCTTTAAATGGTATTTTAAAAATTTAACCCCCGCCTCCCACAGACCACCAAAATGTGGTGCAGAAGGTGGGTTGAAGTTCCATTTGATTTGTTCTTTAGACAAAAAATCCATCATTTTTTCCATTTTCTCCTTAAATAATGCTTTAAATATTTTTCTTAATTCATTATTTGCACCTACAAAGTTCACTATGGATCTCAATGGGTCGCCCTCTTCTGGCCACAAACCGCTTTAATGCCGCAAGAAAGGCTTCCGTTGTTAAGTCGCTAACTATTTCTAAATGGATAGCCTTAACTGTAAAACAAATAAAAACACAAACATAAACTTTCCTAATAGGCTTGCATTTTCCAGAAAAAGTTTTCAACTGGAAGGGTCCACAATAATCTATACCTACCTGACTGAAAACTCTGCAAGCGGTGACTCTCGCAGCTGGCAAATCACCTTCGGGAAGTCGATTTTGAGTTTTTGATATTTCTAAAATCCCCAAATCAGGACCTTTCCAATGATGTACCGTACTTGCCATTTTACTAATTAAAAGTATGTTAAAATGATTTTTAAAAAATAATCAGCTGATTAGCTGACAGATAGAAATGTAAACATTGACCTCTTAAATCTGGGAAGCTTTTCCAAAGCCACTCTCTGTTTTATTTATTCATACGCAATTAACTGTAGATTAACTGCAAGCGTAACCGTTAGAGTTGTTTACCTATTTTGGAGCGCATACACGTTTTTATCGTGTGTGTTTGGGTTTTTAAAATAAATATATAAAATTTCTAAAATTCACAAGTTTTGAAATTTCGAAGTTTTTGTTTCTTTATTGACAGACGGAAAAAAATATTTAAAAAAACATAAAGGTACGTTTTAAGAAGGTAGGATTACTCTCAATCATAGTAACAGTACTTCAAATACTAAAAGAGTAATGTGTATGTCCTCAAGCTGGACATACACATGACTCAAAGGAGACATGTGCAAAATAAAGTTTGATTAGAGTTTTTCTTCTTATTAAAATAAGTATTAAAAATACCATCATGAATTAAAATATTCTTGCATTTGCTTTCAAGAATTAAGTTCATTGTAAAATGTGTAAAAGAGGTTTAGACATGCAAGTTTTAAAAGGTAAGTTTGGGCTGGAAATTTGCCCTGAAATGTTGTGCTTGTCCATATGATGTAGAATTCTCTTTTTTAAATATTCATGAAGGAATGCAAATTGCCACAATAAATACCAGGTTTGTATATGCTGCGTGTTCCATTAGGAGATGTGCAGAAGCTGGGAGAATGTTTTGCAGCATAATGAATCTTCGGCAACCACTTACAAGGTTTTCTCCTTACGGTAAGCGAATCTCAAATGATGTAAAACTTGTTTACGAGGAGTCCATTCAAAATGCTGCGAGGGAAGCTATTTGGGAAAATGAAGGTAATAATAATATTGTGGACAGGGTAGAAACACGGTTACACATCATCAAATGGTGCAGTTACTGTGACCGGCATTGATACAGGTAAGGTGATAGATGTCAATATTCTTTCGAAATATTGTATATGAAAAAAATGGGCACATAAAAACATTGTTTTTGACCTGTTGGTGAAAATTCATGGTGTGGATATAAACAGGCTGAAGAATCGGGTAAGTCTTACAAACATAAAAGTCTTCCGGTTGCTGTTGTAGTAGCAATGAGTTCTATATTTAGATATCTTTCCCAGCTTGATTTGTTGAGACAATGTTTGCATCGAAAAACACAAAACCCGAATGAAAGTTTTCATAATGTCATTTAATTACGGGTTCTGAAAACAACATTTGTGCACATTGAAACACTTTCACTTGGTGTTTATAATGCTGTTTGTTCCTTTGTCGTAGTCTCTCACTACCCCTATGATTATTAACTCCCCTTTGCATATTATCTAAATTAGGGTATGTTGGATTCATGATTAACGACTACTAAATTAATAAATCAATATTATTTATTAATTCTTCTTATTATAGAAATACACAAATATTAATCAAACTTTAAGAACAACAATTTACAGTGGAGTGAGATAAGAATTCAATTATGAACGACGGAACACTAACTGAAACTACGGAGAATAACGCATACAATCAAACTACGCATTTATAACTAATTTATGAAAATAACAGACCTGATATCTTTTTAAGTCAGGATTCTTTAATACTTGAAGGATCTAAAGAGCGACTTCAATCCTTGATATCTTCAGTTCCGTCCGAACCGAATTAATGAACCTTTTCAATAATCTTCTTACGGCGAACAAACTTCACTAGTTAAACTAATCTCTCAGAACCACCTTCTTAATCAACCTCTTAGTTAACTCCTCTATCAAACCACGTAGTCATCCTCTTCTCTTCATTCCATTTCTCCCTTTTATATCTTTTTCGAACTCGCTAAACCCGAAACTATCTTGTTTGCATAAGTCACAATTTTAGCTCTCAGCGGGGATTGGTTAAAATAAATACAATCTTAAAAGAATTGAGAGAAGGTTAGTGAAACGCGTAAACATACGTCACAACCCCCCTCCGAGAAAAAAAAGCGTGACTTATTGAAGGTCTAAACGACCTGCAAGAACTCGCTTAATTTACCTAACATCTGAAAAACACTGAACCTGCACAAAATTTTAGCTACTCTAGAATGTCTAAAAATACTGAACTTGTAGAAATTTAACTCACGAACTTTATAATGCCTGAAAACACTGGATCTGCCGAAAATTTTAACTCTCTAAGTTAGAAACTTTAATTAAACTAGCACACAGAAATGACTACTCAAAAGGGGTACTCCACTCTAATTTATTGCTCTTGTACAATCATACAATCCCTACAGTGCATCCCATTCGGGCGAAGATCAGGGGAAAACCTTTCCAGGAAAAAACCCTGATCATGCACCTTACTTAAGTGCTAAAAAATATAAAATTTTACATTAATATCTTCTCACGACATCATTTTCATCACATCACTATGCTCAGGGACTGCTGCCCTGAAAGGAAACCTTGTCAATTTTTTCTAAAACATGACATTAAATGCACAGAACTTTTATACAACTTACTTATTGACATAAAATATGGCATACATTATATTATATATATATAGTTTCATAACAAAATAACCTTTATCTGGTTTCATTTTCAAAAAATTCCCAATCAATCGCGCTGAGCTGTTAATGTTTTTTGTTAGTATTCCTAATTACGCCGCGCCCAGAAACCAGACACTACTTATGCATCTTAATAATTACACACAAAAATATATACATTTTTTTACATAGAATATATTACAACAAACAATACAAGTAATCTCACATATAAAGCCTCGTCTTTAATGTGTAGCAAAACAATTGCAATTCAACAAATGTTTTTCCACAATTTGGAAAAAAATTAAATACAAAAGTTTTTTCAACCGATATGAAAATACACACAACGCAGCAACTTTTGTAGCTTATTTTTACAAAAAAAATAGACTAGCCCACATGGAAAATATTCCGAACTGTCTGTCAGAGGAAAAAATAAACAAATTAGAATTATACAACCTGGCTAGTCTTTAGATCCAATCTGCATAGGCTTTGTCTCCAAAAATGGCCTCTGTGCTGGATGACCTTGTCCTAGGGTTGTCCACTCTGCGCTCCAACCTTCTGGGTCTCCTCTTCCATCGAGTCCGTTGAAGTTGATATGCTCCTGCTGAGGCGTTGTTTTCATTTGTGAGAACTGGAACTTGGCTGTTGTCCACTCGACGTCGGCTCCGAAGATTGTATGGACAGCTCCTTTCCTGATGAGGTCTGTTGTACTTGAATCTGTGGGATGGTCCTGGAACTGCTCTTTCAGAACTATTTTCTTCCACCTTTCTATACCGCTTTCTGGAGGGGCGAGAGGGCATTGATGAGGAAATCTTTCTTTTTTCTCGGGATACCTGGGCCTCTGGTCTCTTCTTCTTTTGTATGTTTTCTCTACAAGAGTCTGGCCTTCCTCTTTTCTCTCTTTCAGTCTAAAAAGGTCTTTTTTTCCTGAAATTATACACGTCACCCCCCGAAGAAACAGCAGATTCCGTCCGTCCACGTTTTTTTCTCATCTCCACTCCATCGCGTCTATTCGCAACTATATCTCTACTACCATTTAAATTTCCTGATTTCGATCCTTTACGACAACCCCCATCACTCTCCGATTGCACCAATCTCGACTGCCCATCATCCGACCTGACTGATGCCACTGCACCATGATCACTACTATTGTCACTTTCCGACTCGGCAACACTGTCTTTTCTTTGATGGTAAATTCTCACCTGGTCCACATTAACCGTTATTCTTTTACCAAATTTTAATATTACTAAATTATTATTATTTTTTACACTCAGAACTTTATATGGGCCCTCAAACTTTGGCATAAATTTACCTACTATTTTTTTCTTGTCGAACTTAACGGGTGAGTTTGAACTAATACTAGATCATCAACTTTCACATTATTTTCACGCCTCTTTTTATTATAATATTTCGCCCACTTCTCTTGCTGGCGCTTTGTATGAATTCTAGCCTCCTCAAACAACCTTTCTATGTTCCCACAAACTAAATCTGATCCATCAGTTACCATAACTAAATTCTGAAAAGGGGTGATTAAATTTCGACCTAAAAATAATTCCGCCGGTGTTTTACCCGTTGTCTCATGTACTGCTGTCCTAATAGCATAACCGAACTCTTGCAGAAATTGATCCCAGTTAGTGTGATTATCCGCGACAAAACTCGAAATCATTTTTAGAAGAGTGCGATTAACTCTTTCTGTTTGATTAGCTTGTGGACGATATACCACAGTTTTAACGTGTTTTATGTTCAACCTGCGACATACTTGCTCAAAAACTTCGGATATCATTTGGGTACCGTTATCTGTAATTAACTTTACAGGAGCTCCATAACGCGCAATATAATTCTCAAAAAATGCATTGGCAATTGCTTTAGCCGAAGCTTTCCTTAAGGAAACTATTTCAACCCCCATTTAGAAAAATTATGTGTAATTACTAAAATAAATCTATAGCGTTCTGGACTAGTTGCAGGGTATGGGCCTAACAAATCTAAAGATACGATTTCATTCGGAAAATTCGTCACTATCGGAATTAATTGACCAGCTGGTATTCCGTTTTTATAATTGACTTTTTGGCATTGGTCGCAGGTTGCTACATATTTATAAATGTATTTCCTCATGTACGGGAAATAACACGCGTCTTTTAATTTTAAGTAGGTTTTCTTTTTGCCTAAATGGCCTGCCATCGGCGAGTCATGGAATTCTCGCATAACATCTTTACGTAACGTTTTAGGTATAAATACCCTTAATTCACCTAGTGAGGTTGTATATTTTGCATAATATAGCAATCCATCAACGATTTTAAAGTCATGGGACCAATTTCTACAGATTGATTCATTAATGGAACTATCGTCCGGATTTTTCAAATACTTCATGATGTGACCTAGCTCCGGGTCATTTCTCTGTTCCTCTCTCAACTGTTCTCTAGATGATAATACTAACGATCTAATCACCGCACAAGACACCTTTGGTTCTTCATTACTTTCTAACGGGTTTCTAGACAACATATCAGCCACTAAATTTTGCGTACCTGGGCGATGTTCCCATTCTACATTAAAATTTGCCAACTTAAGCGTCCACCTTATCATTCTAGACGACAAATTATTTCCATTCGTTAATTTGGTAAGTGCAGCATGGTCTGTTATCACTTTAACCGGCAAGGATCCGAAATACGTGCGATATTTATTTAATGCCCATATGACAGCTAAACATTCACGTTCCGTCACACTATAATTCCTTTCTGCTCGGTTTAAAGTTCTCGAGGCAAACGCCATAGGCCTAATATTCTGTGTCAATACTGCTCCTACCCCCACGGAGCTCGCATCCGTATAGAGTTCAAAAGGTTGGGAAAAATCTGGTAATTGTAACACTGGAGCTTCTGTCAGTGCTTTCTTAATACGATCAAAGGCTTCCTGCGCTGATTCCGACCAACGGAAATTAGAGTTTTTTCGTTTTAAATTATACAAGGGCTCACACATGTCTGCGTAGTTTTTAATAAACTTTTGATACCAACCCGTCATTCCTAAAAATTTTGCTATTTGTTTTGCAGTTTTCGGAGATTTCATTTCAATAATTGCTTTTACCTTCTCCTCATCTGTTTTAACTCCTTCTTTATTAATAACTAAACCCAAATAACGTAATTGTTCCCTCGCGAAATGACATTTCTCGCGATTCAACGTCAAACCAGCCTCCTGCAACAATCTGAATACTTCCCGCAAGTGTTCTACAGTCGGTCGAAAAAATAGTCGAGCACCATGACCCTTTCCAAAAATGATTGAAAATGGAAAACGACCTTTTTGGAAAGGAGGTCAGAATCGTGTCCCTTGGGGTGTGTTGATTGAAAATTTTTTCCTCTGAAACAAAATATGGGGCGCGAGAACAAAAAATTGTTTCATCCTGGATGAGGGGACAAATGAAATGGAGACTTGTCCCGCTGGGCAACGACCCATGTAATAGAGGTAGGTCAGGGAGGGACAATGAGACTAGTCAAGCTGGGGGAAAAGCAACGACCTATAAAGTGTAGGCATTACAACGTTGGTATGTCGAGAAAAGACAGAGAATCATTCCAATAGGGGTGTTGTTGGAACATGGAGGCGAGCCATCTCACGACGTTGCCCTCTTGGCGTGGGGTGCGAACCCTCGTCTACGTGAGTGGACCTCGTGTGACCAGGGTCCTGACAATTAAGCAACATGCGTCTCATTTTCGCATCAATCGACCTTGCACCCGTATAGTATTGCGTTTCTCAGTACCCTCTTTCAGGGGGAATAGAAAAATGACTGTGGGAAATAAAAATGTTGGGCTTCCAAGCGTGTACGGGACCCATGGTATAATGTCCAATCCATATGACGGGCTGGAAATGTTTAAATTGTGTGATTCCTTGTATCCGCGCTACGAGGAAACGGAGGAACCTCTGCATTTGAATCTATACGATAATAAAATAGTGTATGTCGAGGAGGGAGCCGAGGAAAGAGATTTGATTCAAAGGGAAAAAGACGTGTTGAAAAAGGAACTTGACGAGTTGAAAACAAAAGAATATGAATGGAAAATGAAGAATATGAATGGAAAACAAAAGAATATGAATGGAAAATAAAAGAATATGAGTTGAAAACAAAAGAATATGAGTTGAACGCTAAAGTACAAAACATGTCAGTTGAAAATAAAATATTGAAAAATTTGTTGCAAGGAAAAAGAGTGGATAGAATCTCTTTCAATACATGGCGTTGGAAAAACAATAGTGTAAAAATGTTGGTTCGACCTCGTTCAACCATCTCTCAACTTTCAGTTTACTAGCAAACCTTTGAAACTAAATCATGTAACTTCTCTAAAAAAAAAAAAAAAAAAAAAATTTTTTTTTTTTTTTAGAGAGGTAGAATGTTTTAAACTTTTTGAGCTCTGCCAAGAGTTTGGTTTGTCAATATTATTTGCTCCTGAAAGATATTTTAAACTTGCCTCACATTCTTTTTTTTTGGCTTTTGCGATATTTTATTTTATTAGCCTTCCATTGTGAATCTTACACAATGTTCCAGGCACAGCCTCAAAAAATGTGTCAACCTTCCATTGTGAATCTTACACACAATGTTCCAGCCACAGTCTGAATCAATGTGTCAGAGTTTTTTTTTCTTGTCGTTTCCAAACCCCCCAATGGAAGAATGATTCCTGGTCCGAGCTATGCTCCTTTCCATGGCTGTTCCAAACCCTCATTTGTATACTATATGGAATGTCACCCTGATTTGCTTTCATCTTTCACATTTTATTGGCTTGCACAATGTTCTAACAATGTGTCTTTTTTTTCGTCCAACCTTGACTCTGAGAGTAGCCCAAAAAAATGGGAGATGAATGACTGGTCCGAGCTATGCTCCTTTCCAGTCATCCATCTCCCATTTTTCTGGG
>BMAO01034512.1:0-74541 GCA_019973975.1 Trichonephila clavata | reverse complement strand
CCCGCTTCGCTGGGTATTTCATGATGTTTTATAAATTTTTACTGCTTATATATATGGTATAAATTATTGATATCTAAGTCCTAGCATTAAGAATTCGATTGAATTGAAAAAATATACTTATACCTGTAACTGTCACCTGTTGATAAAAAAAAAAGGGCAGAACTCATCTAATTTGTATTTTCTAAAAATCTCTAAAATTGAAGCATAGAATGATGTTTGCTCTTTCGTAACTCAAAAACCAAGTGGATTCCCGCAAAACCAATTTTCGGTGGATCTCTACTCCGTAATTGAACATGCAAGCCAAATTTCAAGTCTAAATCTAACAGAAAAAACAAAAGTTTTACTATAAATATCCCCGTAATCCCGTTGAGAGCCGTTTTCCAAAATTACCGCTCTTAGCGGATTTCAATTCAACAAAAGAAAAATGCAAACCAAATTTCATTATTATAGTCCTTGTAGCTCGAAAAAAGATTTTTTTTTGTCAATACGTCTCAGTAACCCCCTGCATCCCCCCAGAACTTGATTTGCTTAAAATCATTCTTAGTGGATCCCTATTCAACAAAAGAAACATGCTTAACAAATTTCAAGTATTTGGGTCTAACAATTAAAAACAGGAATTTTTTCCTGTAACTCCTCTTGACCCCTCGCAACCATTCTTGGGAGTTAATTTTCATTTTACTCTTTGTTAGAGGAACTCTATTTCATAAAAGGAACATGCCTACCAATTTTCAAGCAGGATGATCAAGTAGTTTAAAAATGGAAGTATTTATCGATTACGCCTCTTAATCTCCCAAATTAAACTTGGTAGTTGATAATCGCGAAACCCATTTTGTAGCGGTTCTCTACTTTATGAAAGGAATCTGCTTATCAAATTTCAAGACTGTACGTCTAACAGTTTAAAAATGGGGATAATTGTCTATAACGCCACTTGAGCCCCGCAACGCCACTTCTGGGTCTGTTTTCACAAAACCCATTTTGTAGGGTAGTTGCACTCTATGAAAGGAATCTGCTTAGCAAAATTTGAAGACTGTGCGTCGAATTAATTAAAAATGCAAAAAAAATATCAATAACGCCCCTTGAACCCCCGCAACATCACCTAGGGGTCGATTTTCACAAAACACATTTTGCAGTGTATTTCTATCCTATGAGAGGAATCTGCTAACCAAATTTTAAGACTGTGAGTCTAATAGTTTAAAAAAAGAAATAATTATTTATATCTGCCTTAACCCCCGCAACACCCTTTGGGGGTCAATTTTCTCCAAACCCGTTTTGTAGCGGATATTTACTCCATGAAAGAAACATTCCTACATATTTTCAAGCAGGTAGGTCAAATAGTTTAAAAACGAAAATATTTATCTCTTACGCCACTTATTCCCCTGCAACGCCACTTAGAGGTCTGTTTTCACAAAACCTTCTTATAGCTGATCTCTACTCTATGAAAGAAATCTCTTTATCAAATATAAAGACTGTGCGTCTAATAGTTTAAAAATGGAAATAATTATCTATAACCCCCCTTAAGTCCCCTCAACGCCACTTGGGGGCAATTTTCACAAAACCCATTTTTAGCGTATCTCTACCCTATGAGAGGAATCTGCTTACTAAGTTTCAAGACTGTACGTCTAATAACTTAAAAATAGGAATTTATAATGCCCCTTAAACCCGCCGCCCCCGCAACACCCCTTGGGGGTCAATTTTCCCAAAACCCATTTTGTAGCGGATATTTACTCCAGGAAAGAAACTTACCTACCAATTTTGAAGCAGGTAGGTGAAGTAGTTTAAAAACGGATATATTTATCTATTACGCCCCTTAATCCCCGCAACGCCACTTAGAAATCTGTTTTCACAAAACCCGTTTTGTAATTGATCATTATTCTACGAAAGGAATCTATATATCAAATTTAAAGACAGTGCGTCAAATAGTTTAAAAATGGAAATAATTATCTATAACGCCCCCTAAGCCCCTGCAACGCCACTTGGGGGTCGATTTTCACCAAACTCATTTTGTAGCGGATCTCTACTCTCTGAAAGGAATCCGCTTACCCAATTTCAAGATTGTACATCAAGTAGTTTAAACATGGAAACAATTATTATTAAAGCCCTTAACCCCTCCCGTAACGCCCCTTGCGTTTCGAATTTTGGAAAATCCGTTCTTAGCTGATGTCTACTCTATCAAAGGAACATGTCTACCAAATTTCAAGTCTGTAGGTTGAACAGTTCCAGAGATTTCGTGATTAGTCAGTCAGTCAGTCAGTGAGTGTCGCTTTTCTCCTTTATATATATAGATTAATAAAATACTTGCAAAAAGGAATAAATAATATGATTGAACTTTTAATGAGAAATGCAAAATTATTTCTTGCTTACTAAAAATTTCTTGTCTGGAGGAAATGACAAATAACTTAAGTTTTAGATTGTGTTGGATTTCTAATTTGTTTCTATGTTTGTTTTATAAGTGAACCAGGGTTGAAAATTTAATTTCATACTTTTAAGTCTTGACGAAAGGCTGGAGAAATCTTACAACTTCTACTAAAACTAACTATGCTTGATGATACAACAGCCAAAAATTTAGTGGTATTCTCTTATATAAATGTGAATTATATTTGTTTTACAGCATTTCAATAATTGACTCAACATCTGAATCTGGCTATTCTGTCTTGCATTCTGGTAAATGGATTCTTTACCCAATGGTTTGTTGCTATTGATCGGGAGAAAATATTCCTCTTAAGCTTCCAGGCATAGAAAATGTTCTTTATTGCTAAAATCTCATCTGACAATGAATCTGCATTGTACTGAATTTTCAGTTTTGTCACCTGTTATAAAAGCTTTGTAAATTACCACTTGCACACCACAAATTAAGATTTTTCATGATAATTGCAACCTTCTCTTGCATTTTAGAAACAGTAACATAGCCATCTTATGAGGTTAGTTTCAAGTTATTAAAAAAAATCAAAAATATATCATAAACTGCTATGAAAAACTAATAAACGTTATGAAAACTATTTTTGAAGTGAAATGTCACATCCATGATTGTTGGAATGTGTTGCATGAATGTTGAAATTTCTTCCTTCAACTTAAGTCTTTTTAACCCCTTAAGCATAATCACGAGTCTGACTCGTGTAAACTTATTTTGACTTTGTAAATCAATCATGAGTCCTACTCGTCTAAACTTATTTCTTAAACTTATTTTTAAATAATTATTTCAGGCACATAATTTATAAATAAGTAATCATTTCAAACTTTACAATTTATTAAAACAATTAAAACTACAAGGGGTTAAAGCATTTCATGTCAATCATCATATCCCATAGGATAAAAGATATTCCCCCCTCCTTTTTTTTGGTGCTTCTTATATGAAAATATTCATTTTAGTCAATGATTGAGTTTAAAGACTTACAAAAAAGGAATTATTTGTAAGTTATATTGTCAAAATCCTATCTTTCATAATGATTCAAACTATGCTTATCCAATATAAGCAACATGTAAAGAGAAAAAATGGTACTCCTTTAAATAAGATATGAGAGTTCCATCAATATTTTCAGCCATACTCACAATTCTGCCCTTCACTGTATTTGACAGAGCAAACAAATTTACTTAGTTCTTTTGCCTTTTGTCACATATCTGAGAAGTTATATTAATTTTTTTGCTTTTTCGGCAATGACGATAGGGTAACCAGTCTCAGCCCTTTGGCACTTCATAATTCCTTTTTTCTCTGATATTCTTTTAAATTGAAATGGAAAAAATTGTGGGTTTAACCCTTTGAGGCTCTCAATATTCACATATTCTACATTTCTTGAATGACCCAGTAATTTTTTCTTATTACCGAGAGTACTGGGCTGTGTTCCATAATTTTAGCATTCCCATTTCATTGCACAACTACCTAATTATTAAGGCATGATTTAGAGTAGAGGTCCCAACCCTATGCCTGCGGGCACCATGGTGCCTGCGAATCGTTTGTGTGCCTTTTGCTGTGGGATTACAATTAAAATGTTTTAGTTTTCGATAAAATTCTATGTGAAAGTTTTCTTATTTTTAATGAAATAGAAATTTTGTCCAACACAGATACCAGCACAAAACAAAATACGACCAATCTCAAAAATCGCACTGAATATGAAATTTGTATTTTTTATTAAGAATTTTTGTACCTTGCAGATTTTGTATACATTACTTAATAATTGTTTTGCACATGATTAAAAACAATAACTTTTATATGTTAATTTTTATTTTTGGAATTAAATATCTTTTTGTATATTATGTGCATGTATATCCAATAATAAATTCACCTTAAAAAAATAAATGGTACCTGCCATCCAGCAGATGTTCTAGAATATTCTTTTTGTCTCTTAGAGACAAAAAGGTTTTTTGGATTCCTGATTTAGAGCTTACTTTTTTTAGGCAAATGTTGAATATCCTTTTTTTTTTAAAAATCTATTTTGAACCTGTTCTTTGTCAATGTTTTAATCATCTTAACTATATGGTTCAAATAAAAACTTAAATATATTTCTAAAACTTTTTTTACTTAATGCTCTTTTAAAGATCAAGAATGAACTTGAAATTACCATTTCTCCCTTGTTTAGCTTTAAAAACCAACTAGACCATGTATTGAATAACAGCAAATTTTATACAGCAAGCATTAAAAAAACATATTAAAAGTTATTCAGTTGCATTATATTCTTGGAAACTATCAGGAAATTCTATATTTCCGTATTCTTTTTGGTATTATATTTTTTTACAATTTACTTCACAAAGTTTTTTGAAGAAATTTATTTTAACCTATAGAAACTTTTTAAGTAACACAAATCTTTTTTTTTTTTTTTTTTGTCATTGGTGATGGTAGTGTAGGTACCATAAAGATTTAAGATAAAGTCACACGTGTAAAAAAAAACATTTTTCAAAAGATTAAGACTAGTGTTTGAAATTGCAGTATTGAATCTCTATAAAATAAATATTAGTTACACAATAATTTTAAATTATTCTGGTAAATTTTATGTTTCTGTTTTATATGCTTTATATTTATTTTAAAGGTGGTTTTGTGTGTGTGTAATTTAGGAAGAAAAAAAACAACAAGTATTATAAAGTGTAAAGAGTGTGTGTTATATGATATATGAATGTCCTATTTAATGGTTCAAAACAATTGTATAATTATGAAGAATTATTTAAATTTTGTTAACTGTTTATGATCTACATTTTAATTTTTGTATTTCTATAAGTATATGTACTCTAAATGGTTTCTTTTGTGATTAAAATTGCTTTTATTTTTTTTCAGAAAGAACAACTTTGCTCTTCTTTTACTTCAGATTCCTATGTGACTGTTAGCAATGGCTCTATAAATAGCAGTCATACAGAAAATGTGAGCACTGATTGCCATTTTGTTTTTAAAATTCAGAGAAGTAGCAGAACTGTCATGCTATTTCTCTGTTTTCATTAATTTTACTGATCTATTTAGTATGTAAGCAGTTTTAAACAAACTAAAAACATAAATCTAAATAAACTGAATAATTCATTCTTTTTGTTGTCAAGGTACTGAAACACAGCATTTTAAGTTATACAACTGCTTCTTGTTTTTAAAATATAAATTCAGTATTAATTTATCCTGCATATCAAATAAAGGAAAAGAAAATTTAAGTTTTTATTGCAATCTAAAAATATTATTTTTGAGGGACAAAGATAAAAAACACAACATTGAAAAACACGAAGTATTAAATGTAAAAAAAAAAAAAAAAAAAAAAAAAAAAAAAAAAAAAAAAAAAAAAAAAAAAAAAAAAAAAAAAAAAAAAAAATGTAAGGGTTGTTAGAAATGAGTAAGGTAATATTTGCATTTCCAACTAAGAATTTTATTTTTTTTTTTTTTTTTTTTTTTTTTTTTTTTTTTTTTTTTTTTTTTTTTTTTTTTTTTTTTTTTTTTTTTTTTTTTTTTTTTTTTTTTTTTTTTTTTTTTTTTTTTTTTTTTTTTTTTTTTTTTTTTTTTTTTTTTTTTTTTTTTTTTTTTTTTTTTTTTTTTTTTTTTTTTTTTTTTTTTTTTTATGAAACATAAATTAATACATTGATTGTTGCAGTACTTTCAATTCACACACCTTCGTAAAGTCCCACCATATATAAATTATTTATTATATATTCAAAATTAATTGATAATGATATACTACAAATTACGTGTTATCTTGCAGTTGGTAATAAATATATTAACCTCTTCCCTGTTTCCCCTGTACGGGTACCATATTTGGACCACTACTGCTTTGCCCGAACGGCGTAGGGGCATTCTTTTTCTGCATCTTTTGTACTGCTTTGCTCATATTTTTTAAATAATTTTATCAGATTAGTTGTATAGATGGCAATAGTTGTCCAATAAAAGAGATTAAGTAAATGTAATAAGAAACTATAAAGTAAATGTACTTTTTTATACTTGCAGCTTTGAGTGTAGCTTCCCTGATAAGTATTCGTGTTGGGAAAAAAAAGACAACTTACAGGGAAAATACTATTATTTTCATTAAAGTTAAAAAATTATCGTAAATGCTAAAAAATATTAAAAATGCTAATTTTTGTAACAGTTTCCTACAAATTGTGAATTAAATAAAAAAAAAAATGCAACATTTCTTGGATCAAATTCTGGAAAAAAAAGGAAACTGTTAAGGTGTTAAAAGGAGGGGGGCATAATTCTTATTTTTTTTAAAGAATTCTTTTAGTATAATTGCTTACTTACAAAATCTTAAACTATATTTCATAAGAAATCATTGATAACCATAGTATATTATTTTTAAAATCAATATCTTCATTAAAAATACAGTATTTTCTCTTAATTACTCTTTAAAAATTTTTTTAAAATATTTGTTTCAGATATTTTCTATCACTTATTATTGAAAAGGTCATTAATATTGCATGCAACTGAAATACCTATGTACATTTCAATTGTATACAAACATATTAATGCTCAATCCCACTTATAAAACCTTCATCCCCCCCATAAAAACAATTGCAAAAAATACGTATTTATAAAAACATGGTTCTGGATAGATATTTATTTTCAAATTACTCTCTGCAAGGGCTTATCTTAGTTAAATTTGAGATTTTTTATCTGAGGTGCATAGTGATCTTTCCTTTCTTTCATGAGTTTTGATAAATGTGAATGACACATTGCCAGGATACTGTAGTTATTTGTCTCTAACTTTTCTCTTTGTTACTCTATATCCCCTTTTCATCCTCTCTGCATTCATACAGTCCTTTTTCATACATTAATTATTTGGTATTTTGTTCTTGATCCAATAAAACTAACCAATTAAATAAATCACTGTTGATTGTGTTCATGAAAAATGAACTTAACTCAGTGGCGCAGCAGCCCATGAGGGCCAAAGCCTACTGTGCCTAACTCAGTACATGCGACCTTGGGCCTTGAGATGCATGAGCAGTTATTCCGGTCAGGTGGTCAGTCTGACGCAAAACCCCCAGTGTTAATTACTCAAGCAAGCTTGGTGCTTATTTTATCGATCCACTAAAGGGATGAAAGGCTGAGTCAACCTTGCCCAGCCTGGGTTATAATGACTTATGTAAAAAAAATATTTCAAAATTAAATTTGCATATTTTTAGTCATATATTTTGAACAATATAAAATTTATTGCTTACATAATAATTAAAAATGTTTCAATAGTATATTTGGAAATTAATCTTAAAAAAGGTTACCAGATTCCATTACTTGATTGCTCAGTATCTGAATTTTGTTTTAAAATGAATATTATAAGTTGATAATGATTAAAATGGCAAAAATAATTTATTTTAATTAAAAGTGAATTGTAGGATTTTTTAAAATTAAAATAAGCCATAAGGAGGCATGAATAATCATTGATGTAAATGGGGATGTAATCCTGAAATTTTCATTGACTATTTTCATTTCTGACTTGGAATATTTTGTATTAGACAAATAAATGTTACGTCTAGGATGGACTTGCCATAGAATTAGTAAACTTTCTTCAATTATATGATTAAAGTGTGTTGACTGTATGCATGTTCTTTACTTTAAATATTTGCTTACCAAGAGTAATTACAATTTTCACAAAAATATTCATACAAATTATATTTTTTAAAAGCTGGTTTATGTGAATACAGAACTTAATGATTTATTCTTGATCATTAAAATGATATATCTTTTGTTTAATTAGGTCAGTAATTGAATGTAATTTAATTTTCCAACTACATCAAAAAGTTTTCGAAAAATAAGTAATGGTCTTTAAAAACTGGGGGGGGGGGGATACAACCTACTACTTTTTTTAAAATCTATTGTTGATACTTAATTTGTTCAGAACATCCATTGATGAAGAATAATTTTCATGTATGGTAAAAAAAAAAAAAAAAAAAAAAAAAAAAAAAAGAAGAATAATTTTCATGTATGGTAAATATACTTATAAATAGAAGAGATTAATTTAAAATAGACAGAGCATAACAAATATGATCAAAAACAAAAGTTTTTCTTTAAAAAAAATATATATTAACTCCTTAAGTGCTGCCAACGTGTTTATCTGTCTTGCTCAACTGGTGCATTTAGTGATCCGCCCTTTCAAAGTACAATTTTTTTCTTTGTGCTGCTATCAGTAAAATTATTCCAAAGACTTTGAAATGCAATAAAAGAACATTGACAGTGTTAAAGAAGGATTTACTTATTTCAGAGAAAAATTCAATAATTTGTGCCTTTCCTTTCCCCTCCAATACACTGCATATGCATGTCTGAGGGAAAAACGGTGGTATTGGGGAGGGAATCATGTTACTTTTAATCAGTAGTTAAGGGATTTTTGAAAAATTTAAAATTTTGGAATGAATAAGACCCCTTTTTCCAAATATCAGCAAATTGAGTCTGAATATCTGAGAGATGCATTAAATGGTAATGTATGCAGAATGGAAATCTTATACCTGTGTGTTCAGCTATGTTGTGTGGTATGCAATTCAAAGTATGGTAGGTACTAGCTCTTATATGGTCATCTCTTTGACTATATTTTTTAGCTCTTTTGACCATGTTTCAGATTTATTAAATTTGTTATAGTCTTTATATTCCACTGGATTAAAAATTAAACTTAATGCATCATAAGCATTTGTTGTGTTATCTCAAAACTGAATTGAGGTTTGTTTGTCCTACAGGGAATGTTTGTTTGTCCTACAGGGAATATCTCATTTCTGCTTTGTATTTATTCTATGCACATCATTTTATTCCTGAAATTTATTTCCTTTTCAGCATTAGCTTGGAGAAATTGATGGTAGATAGGAATTAATAAGGATTTGTATACTTATATTAGACAATTGGAAAAATTTTTGTTCATAATGTATTAAATTAATTTCAAATTGCAATAATTTGATTTTCTCTGGCTATTTTTCATCATATAAAGCTTTATTTGATAGATAAATCTTAAACTATTGCTGTGTTTTTTTTAAGTTATTTTAAAAATTTGATATATTTGATATTTTATAAAATCATGTTTGATTTATATATATATATAAATTTTCAATTTGTTAAATTTTTTTTTTTTAAGTCTGATGTTTCAGATGTTGGAAAAAAATTAGTTCCAAAGTTAGAAAAGAAAAATATACAGTTAGAACGGGAGCTGGAAACTGTCCTTGCTGCAAAACAAAAGGTAGAAGCTCAGGTTGTTGCACTAAAAGATGTTATAGTACAACTGGAAACAAAAATGGCTGAAGCTGAAAAAGAACAATTGAAAGCTTCTTATCAAAATGCAGATGAAAAGGTAGATTTTTTGTCTTATTTTTCCAAAATAATATGCTTTCAAAATGTTACCTTTTTTATTGTACCAGGTGTCCATTTTTGCGAACAGTCTGTAGCAAAAACTATACAGCAGAATTGCATAAAAATCGTGTAATGGCAGAATGAAATGACGGAAATTTTATCAAGGAAAAAAACAATAAGTTTCAAAAACTACAATTAGATGACCTTGTGCAATATAAACTATTGGTATATGCAAATGTTGAAACCATAGTAATCCTGTGCATGCACAACAATCTGTGGGACATAAAGATGTGAGAGGCGAACCACAGTCATATTCGCTTAAAAGTCAAGGAAGAAGATGTTGACTCTCCAGAAATGTGCTTTACTGGGGAAATTGTTTTACCGAAACTGAGACTGCTACAGAAGCTTTTTAAAAATTTAAGTTTTTGAAGCGGTTATGAAAAAGTCCCCTTAGTAGTCAAGGACTAACAAACATGATTAGGAAATTTAGAGCAACAAGAACATTGGTGGATTCAGCCAGGAAGGGGACAAAAGTGTGTTGCAGGATAGGTAGTGGAGGAAGTCAAATCGTAAACTGTCGGATGTACCAGTGTTTGGCATTTTGCAGTATCTGTTGGACCAACTTTGTTCCACAGTTCATGAGATCCGCAATGTGGTCTTACTACTATCCCTATAAATTGTTGGTAGTGCAGCAGCTCTTGGGGTAGATGATCTAAATCAGCAATACTCAACCTGGGGCCCGCCAAGCCTTTTTAAGTGATCCGGCCATGACCTATTGCTCTGAGAAATTCACTTATTTAAGAACAAAGTATGAAACATTTGACGGGAAATTCTTTGTTAAGAAACCAAATATATCAATTTTGCTGTCGATGCCGTACGGATGTCAATTAATATTCTTTTTCTATTTGTACTGGTTACAGTTAGTGATAACAGACAGCATTTGAGTAGCGAAAATTTTATGAGTGGAACTAATTTTTAGCTATCTTTCATATCTTGCAAGCAAAAAATATTCAAAGAAAATATATCGTTTCAAGACTATTGGGAGGTTGATTAATTTGTAGTGAAAAACAAACATAGATCAGTAATTGTTTAATTTGTCACCAAAGTGCTGTATTTAAAAAATGCCAATAAACTGGAATCATTCAATGGCACTTTCCTTCAAAGACCTCTTTCAAGAGGAGATAAATAGGCTTTCTTGAATAATCTTTGCTAGAGCAACAAAGTATTTTGTCAGTGGTAATGTCACAGTGGTAATAAAGACATCCTATGAAGTTTGTTATATTATTGGTAATCGTATGAAACCCCATTCACTGATGCTGAAATTGTGAAGGAGTGTTTCTTAAATGTTTGTGCTTCTAATTTAGTGTTAGTGACAAAAATAAAAATTAAAAAAACAAAACAGGAGTTTTAATATTTTAATAAATTTTCCACATTTTAAATTTCCAATGCTATTTTGGTTTTAAAGCATCCCCCCCCCCCTTATTCTCATGCTGCGGCCCACGGGAAATAGCTAACATATGTATGCAGCCCGCATGAAATAGCTGACATATGTATGCGGCCCATCAGAAAAAAGGTTGAGTACCCCTGATCTGAATAGTCAACAAACTTTTGCATTGTGG
This sequence comes from Trichonephila clavata, assembly GCA_019973975.1. Classification (NCBI taxonomy): domain Eukaryota; kingdom Metazoa; phylum Arthropoda; class Arachnida; order Araneae; family Nephilidae; genus Trichonephila; species Trichonephila clavata. The sequence goes on along the minus strand of BMAO01034512.1, from coordinate 63,210 downwards.
TTGCTTGCGTAAGTTGAGTTCTGGGATGAACGTCCATGGAACATTTTGTGAGCCAACAAGGCCCTTTTTCATCTAGAAGGTGCGGTTAACATGCAAAATCGCCGTAGTTTGGGCTGGTACAAACTAACTTCAAATCCTACAAATTCCATAACACTCTTCACATGTAACGGTTTGGTGCGGCTTTACAGCAGCCTTCGTTCTGGGTCTGTTTTTTTTTTCTGAAAAGCACAGCGCATGTGACGCACCGTCAGTGATACACTTCATTATTAGATCAATCTGTTATTCTGACTCTTCAGGCAAGGCAATGTGATACAACCACACTGCTTATGTTGAATGGTGCTCCTCCTCACATCCCCCGTTGTGTGAAACAAGGACTCTCCCATCATTTTGGGGACGACAGAATCATCAGCCAGCATTTTCCTACAGCTTGGTCTCCTAGATTCCCCCAACTTGAATCCTTGCGACTTTTGGCTGTGGGGATACTTCAAGGCCATGGTCTTCCGTGATCCCATTACATCTGTATCCGACCTTGTAGAACACCATGTGTGTAACATTCCCCAGTTCATGCTGCTTTCAACAGTCGAACATGCGATTTTACACTTCCAGATGGTATCAGACAATGGTGAACAGCATATCAAGCGTGTCTTGTAAACTTTTGTAGATTATTTATATGTTCTGAATAAAGCTATGATACACTCTCTATGGGTGCTTTTTGAAACTCAATGTTTTTTTGCCTTGATAAAATTCCCATCATTTCACTCTGCCATTACCCAATTTTTATGCAATTCTGCTGTATAGTTTTTGCTACTGACTGCTCACAAATTTCAAGTTTAATTATGGACACCCAGTACATTTGGTTTACATCTAGGATTGAATTTTTTAAAATTGCATCCTTACATATTACTGAGTGTAATGTTTTCCCCATATATTTTTTTCTCGTTATAATTAACATTTTGATGTATAAATAGATTATAAACCTACCATTTTTTTCATGGGGAAACTTAAATATTTTCTTTTTTAAATATTAATTTCTTTACTTTTTAAAATCCACTTAACATATACAATATCCCTAGAAAAATCATTGATTTCATATGTTATTTAAAGAATGTAATTTAAATTTATAACTGAATTTAAATCTATGTAAAAATTACTCCTGTATTATATTGTGTGTATTTTTATATAAAATTTCATAAATAGTTATATATTTATTGCATCTTTTTGTAATTATTCTCTTTTTTTGTTAATATATTGAAGGCTATTGTTAACTAAGATTTAATTTATGTATAAGATTATTTATAAAAAATATGATAATTCAAGAATAATTTTCTTAAAAAATGTTTGGATTTTATTTTTATTCAAAAAATAAAGCATGTATTTTTTTTTAAATGTAGTTTACTTTTTATTGTAAGGGAATTCTCATATTCTCACTTTTCCTGAATTTTATACTGTTAAAATATTTTAAACAAAATATATTTTGGAAAAAAAGTACTTTAATTTGTATAGCATATCTAATTTTTGTTAATTGTTCTGCTTTTGATAATTATTTATTTTTAGACTGCAAACTCCATCAAGAAATATGAAAATGAACTTTCAAGTAAAATTAATATAATTGTAGAAACTCAGAAAAAGTTACTGGAACAAGAAGAAAATAATGCTGAGTTGAAACTGAAAATAAAGGTAATAAGTTAGATTTATTTTTAAAAATGTATTTAAATTTGAGTGACCTAGGAATAGTACCCATTACAAATAAATACTTAAATCATAAGCTTATCATAGTTAGCCAATTAACAACTTAAGAAATATGTTTGAAATTATATTTGTTAAAAAGTTGAAATTTCATTCATATCATTCTTTGAAAATTTTATAAAATGTTTAGATTATTATAATCATTATTTTGATAACAATAAATTATACTTGATCACATAAAAGAGGAATTGTGATCAAGAATTTTGTTTTGATCTAATAATGGTTGTAGACAACTGTGCAGTAGCAAACTGTGTGATAACCAAATTACTTAACTCAATGTATCCTAAAATTATTCAATTTCTTTGTATTTTCTTAAAAACATACATTTGGAATTATTTTGATATATATTCCAAGAAAGCATTTCATTAATTTGTTACATTCCAAAATTTTTATTATTGTTAAAGAATAGAAAACCCACATTTTTTACCATTATTTGTTTCCTTTCAAAATTAATTTTAAAAATTCTACTTACACAATAATTTATTATAACTTTCAACTATTTTAATATATTGATAGAATACTTTAAGAATTTGTGGAAGTAGTGTTAGTGTTTTACAACAACAGGAATTAAGATTTATAAAATATTTTTTTCTGCCCTTCTCCATTGTAGATTATTTTCTTATCCCGCCAGTCTAGATGTTTTAAGAAGTTTATTGGAACATTAATTTGATAAAGCTTTAAAATCTTTAAATAATTCCTTTGAAGAAATTAATAAGACATTATTGTCGTTTTCAACATTGATATTATAGTGCACTTAATATAAAATTCGTTGTGTATAATGCACACCTACACTTTCAAGCTGTAATTTTTTGTTTTTAGGTATATTCACTGTATAATGCGCATCCCCTTTTTTTATGAAGAAACTTGAAATGTATGTGTGCAATGCTCTTACGTTTTGAAGTCCTTCATTCAAGATATTATTCCAAGCTTAAGAAAAAAAAATAATATACTTCTAGAATTACAACCCTTTAAGTTCATAAGGAATGACATTTTTTTAAGGAAACAGTATTTTGACTTATTTTGAAGCCTACTTTTTTTCTATTCTCATCTTTTTATATTTTTTAAGCTCTCATTTTTATACCCGGCATATAACGTGCACTCTTAAACTTTGCTATAATTTTTAGTGTTAAAAGTGCGCATTATACGCTGGATTTTATGGTAACTATTTTTTACGTGGAAGATTTGTTCCTCAGAAATTTTTGTTTAAACCGTTTAAAAAACATTAACTTCCTATTTTAAAATTGGTGATATGTTCCATGTCATCCAGAAACCATGTAAGGTGGGGAAAAAAACTATTTAGTTTATAAACCATGCATAAAAATGTTGAAAAGTGTGAAAGTTCTGATACGTAAATGAATGATATATGCATATGCAATTTTATTGAGCAGTAAAACTTAAAATACATGGTCTGGCATATTAACCTCCCCTGTTTCAAAAGGCTGTTACAAACAAACAAAACAAGATAGAGAGAAAGGTCTTTTATTGGTGAACAACTAATATGATGCCATTTTACATTAATTGGTTTTAAAAATTATGTCCACTAAATGCTGTCCTACATTAGTGACACATTGACAAAGTCTTTCCTAAAAGTTGTCCATAGTTCTTTGTGTAATTTTCGATGGAATGTGGCAGCCACTGCCTGGGTGATTGCAGGGTTGTAGGACGATGTTTGTACACTTGAGGGATTTTTTTGCTGCTCAGTAGAGAAAATTTTGTTTATTTACAGTGTCTGACAAGTGGAAGTGGGCCTCATCAGATGAAATCAAAATAACTCCAGGGGAAATGTTCTAAAGAACTTTGGGGAAAGACTTCGTCAATGTATCACCATTGGAGGATGCCATTTATCGGACATAATTTTTAAAACCAATTAATTAAAAATGGCATCATATTTGTTGTTCACCAATAAAACACTTTTCTCTGTATCTTGTTTTGTTTGTTTATAACTGCCTTTTAAAACAGGGGAGGTTAATATGCCGGACCCTGTATTTAGGTATACAATTCTTCTGTAAAATAAGTAGTGCAAGCATGGGAAAAAAATTATTGCTTCACCAAAATTAAGAAAATTTATGAATAAAAAATATTTAGCTAGCTGCATAATAATTCATCAGTACTAAACACAATTGTGTGTAATGGTCTGAACCACAGTTGTGCTACCACTAAAGATATCCACATGTGTCAAGGTTTTTAATGACTTGTTCTGTGAAGCTGTTTTAAACTAAACTACTTTCTGAAAGGTCTCAGAAGTTGACTTTTTCATCCAAAAAAATTCTATTGTAGACAGTTGAGCTTTTAGGATTTCAAATTCTTTATGCAACTCTTGATACCTAGTCAAACGATTCTTCGCACCTCATTCGAATTTCAGTGCATGTTCCATATTTGGATAAATTTTTAAATGATTTGCTATTCATTTTCCAAAAGTTGACCCTTGTTCATTGAATGAGCAATAAATTGATCTTTTCTGACATTTAACTTGTTATCACTAGTTTAATCATCCAAATGTAGAGGTTTATTTATCACTTTTATGTCTTCAATTTGTGTTTCCTCAAATCCTTCTCCAATTTCATGTGCCAACTTTATAATTTTAGAAGACTCCATTATATTGTTTGGGGGCTCCAACTCATTCTGGCCAAAATACTTTCTAACAGCCATTTTGCATGAAGGGAACTTCTCTTTGATCAATTGAGCATATATAATATAATCCTTTTATTTGAATATTTTTTTCCATGCACCAGTGATTGTAAGGTTGTCCTCTACTGCATTTAAAATATGCTAGAAGGCTCATTAAATATAAAGTAGCTTAAAGGTGTCTATTATACCCTGATCTAGTTGAATAAAGGGAGAGGTATTTATTAGGTGGCAAAAAGATAACTTGAACATTTGGATGCTCTAATACTGGGTGCATTAGAAATGGTCATGAGTACTTTAAAATCAAGATATTTTTTGATATATTTTTTTTATTTTTAAGAACAAAGCATTCTTAAAACCATTCCATTAATCGACTTACTGTCACCCAAGCCTTTTTATTTGTCTTCCATTGAACCAATATCTGTTGAATATTTTTTCCTTTCATTAATGGTTGGTTTAACGAGACTTGCCAATATATTGGTATTCAATAAGAAGTTGTCCAGTCTCTACCAGTTTTAAATCCACTAGCAAATGCTTAAAATGTTGTTTTAAAAAATTTTCTGGCAGGCATTTTTTTTTCCTAGAATGGATATTTTTGGTTGGGAACTTGGCTCCCGGCTTCGATTATTCTGGTAGAAAGCTTTTAGGAACCTCTTCTTTTGTTGATACTATTTCTTTTAATTTTTTAATTATGAAAAACATTTATTTATGAAATCCAGTTCTTTTTCTCATGATGACTTGTTGATGGCTTTGATATCTATAGTTTCTTATTAATTCTAGGTGCCTTTTGCTTTATAATATTTTTATTACAAGCATTTTCTTTTACTATAATTCCTCCAACCAAAGTACTACACATTTTTAATTTTTACTGACACACATTTTTAATGTATTATGATATTTTGGAACTAAGTTTTGATGCACAGATCACAAATTTCCATTTTGGATTCTTATTTTTTTAATGGTTCTGATAGTAGTTTTGTTCAAGCCAAAATCCTTGATCACAAATGTGGTACCTTCATCTCTCTTCTTATTTTAATTGTGTAATTTTAAATTTGCGTAAAAAAGCAGGCAAAAAACGTTGGATGCATGTATGTATTTTTTTGTTGTTATTTTAGGAACTTGAAAATGAGCTTCAGATTTACAAAGATACAAAAGGAAGACTGGAAGAGAAATTGAACTTATTTGAAAATAATTCTGTTCCAAAAAGAAAAGTAATTTTTTAAAAAAATTATCAGCACCGTGTATTTTAATAAATGTATACATATATGTGCTATACTTAAAAGAAAATCTAGATTTCTCAAAATTGATGATATGTATTTAAACAAAAAGAAATTCAATTCTAAGAATAAGCTACTGATATGTGTAAAATTTAGGAATTAGACTTAACCTATATTTCATCAGTCCTAAAAAAAGTACATTTTTATTAAATTTATTGGTCTAAGTTTTCTTTTTTTTATTTTATGTATACAACTTAGAAAAATGTACATAAAATTTTGGATACATGAAAGAATATTAATTTCCTGAATGTTTGGTATGATATGAGTTAAAAAATGTAATTTTTACATAGAATTGACAGCTTCTTATTGCTAAGTATATGTATATAAAAAGTTTTTTAAATTATCTAGGGTGTGTATTTATTTTTTTAGAAAAATATTCCGTTACTTATTTTTATTATAATTTTTTATTATAAACATATTATTAAGAGTTCTGAAATATGTATATTTTACCAAATAAAAATGATAAATCGTATAAAATTAAAATGTGAAGTAATAATTATACAAGATATGCAACAAATAAAATCATGAAATTTTAATGTCTTAAAAGCCAATAAGAGAAGACAATATTAAACAGCAACAATTATGTATCAGTAATTCATTGTCTGAATTGTGAAGAATTACATACCCTGTAATGCTGACTTCTAATTTGTATTATTAAAAACTGAGAATTTCATGTTATTTAAAATTTTGTAAATTATGCAAATTTGTATGCATCTCAATGTAAATAATACAATTTTTTTCTTTTAAGGGGACACAGTACGATTCAATTGACAAAAATTGATCAAAAAATCAAATTTAATTTTTTTTAGCTTAAATTATTCTGTATACACTTTTCTATAATCTAAAAAAATTTGAAAGCTCTAAAAGTAAAAAACACAGAATTATGATAGCTTTTGCGATCATTTTTATTCACATCCCTATGGCAAATCAAAACTTTAAACTTACTTATCTCGGAAAGATAAAATATTCAGTTTGTCTTCATTTAAATGCTAAGGCTTTTTTTCTATTGTGCCTAATACTTTGAATTTTTTTTTACCTATTGCTGATAGTACATGTAACAAAAGTTGGTATGCATTTTTGAATCAAAGCAATACTTATTTTTTAAAAAATAATTGAACTCAGAATTTGTACATTTCTTAAGGAGTTTTCAATACGCCTTCATAAAAAGAAGTATTGTACAAATACCAATCATGTTATCACAAAACCCATACTAACTTTTGTTATGCATAGTTTGACATACTTGTAAATCAAATTTCATGCGTGTACGTAAAGTTTTGTAGGAGGAGTAGTCTTTTAAAATCACTTCACAAATTTCAAGTTTTTTTTCCTTAAAAAATTAAATGGCTAGCCTTTTTTGAAATTTTGAGCACAAGGTCTGTTTTATATAATATACACACATAGGAGGCAACCAAAAAATTTTTGAAAATCCTTAAATTAAAAAATTTTGCTTAAATCGTACCATGTCCCCTTAACATATTTTTAAAAATAACATATTCATAGTTGATATTTTTCTAAACATATTTCTCATCTTTAGTCTATGGATAACAGAGAGGCTAAAGCTAATCAAAGTATTGAAAAGTCACCTATTTGGGAGAAGAAATTGCAAAGCAGAAATGAAAGACAAGAAAAGTATGCATTATTTTATTTTCAGTTTTGAATCTATAATTTTCTTCATTTTTGTTGAGTTTTTAAGTAATCAATATTTCTTTTCTAGTGCATTTCATAAAAATATTCATTAACAATATTAATTTAAATCAAGTAAAAGTGTTTTTTTTTTAATCAATAGGATTTTGCTGACATCTGATTTAAAACAAGAAAATGAGTTTTTAAAAACAAAGATTGGTGTATTAACTTCAGAAGTGGCAAAGTTAAAAGAAGAGAACAAAACTGAAGATCTTGAAAAATTATTGAAAGAGGTATGTGTAACAAATTCAACTGTCCCTGAATTATAGTATTTTGGAAACCTTTTGAAGTATAGTATTAGTGGACACCTTTCACTAATTCAAAATATCTATTCCACAAAGGTTATTTACATGAATGAACATCAAATAAAGTATCATTGAGAAATAAAAATGATCTGTATTTAAGAAATTATGCAAGCATCATTTCGTAAAACAACAAAAAATAATTCAAAAAACAATACATTTTTCTTATTGCTGTTATTATTATTGTAATAAACTTTTTCTTCTGAAGCTCAAAATCATCATCTTTATTGCTTTAGATATTTAGAAGCTAAACTTTATCATATTTTTTTATTAGTTTTTGTGTACAATGAATAGTGTAAACTTGATTATTTATATTCTTCCTTTTCTTGACTATTCATATTAGGCATTGAGTAGTTCAATATGCTTCTTCTTATATCTAACAGCATAAATTTTCTACTCTTTTTTTTATGTCTCTAAAAATTAGTTAAAATTATAATATAAACTATAAAACTGAATAGATAGTCACAATATTGTTCACATAATGTATATAGCGATTAAGATATTGTTGCAAATGTTGATCATGCAAGACTGAATTGCATAATCAGCAATTGCACCATTGTATGTGTATCCTAATCTCAATAGTATTGTAATGTTTGAATATTGCTGAATAATCATTATAAGGATATAGAAAACAACCCCCCCCCCCTCTCAGTGCAGATTTAAGCTCATTTTGGGCTCTGGGCACAGAATGGGGGCCCTTTGCCACTGGCAGATCAAAATTTATCACCAGAAAACCTGGTTAAGTCCAGCTTATCCGGGACCCTGGGCGACTGCCCCAAGTGCCCTATGGTTAAACCGGCTCTGCCCCCTCTCATTGTTACAAGGCTTGTTACTTTTGATGATTTAAAAAGGAGGGGCAGGGAAAGCTTTTTCCCCATAAATATCTATATAGTTTATGTAAAAAATAGAATTAAAAAAATGTACCATGGGAATTAAGGTCCAAGTATGCTTGCATTACTAACATATCTTCAAAAGTATGTAAAAAAAATAAAAATATTTATTTATTAAGAAATTTTTGAAAATAATTTCTGATTCAAATATTTTTTGCAATCAGTCAGTCTTCATATCTAGTTATTTTAATATTTTTCGATTCATAAAAACTTAACCCCCCCCCCCTCCCAATGTTTATGCATTTGATTTTACTTATTGTACCTTGATTTCAGTTTTATGTTTAGTAATAAAAATTAAATATTTCAAAAAGTGATACAGATTGCTGCTCCTGATACACTGAATGTGTATACAGTACAGATATAGAAGCATTTTAATCTAGAATTAATTCCTCAATGCCTTGTTATTACATATTGTATGTTAAAATGGAAAATTATACCTATTAACGTTTTAAATCAGTTTGCTGAGCCAAAAATTCTGCAATCAAATTTTGTAAATTTGATAAATTATCGAAAATACTTTTTAATTGAAGTGCTATATCTGGATAGCTTAAAACTTGTACTGAAGCTTCTAAGGTATTTTTGTGTAATAATTACAGATTTTCTCATTCATTAAATAATATATTTTTCATGCCATGTGCTATTGTAGAAAGAAGATGCTCTATCTGAAGCTAAGCTAGATTTGAGAGTTTCCGCTAGGAAGGAGCAGCAATCTGAAAATTTAGCTTCTTCTTTACGGGAACGTAACAAAGAACTTCGTGAAAAGCTGAAAGCTACCGAAGTTAAGTTATCAGAGAAAGTAAAAAGTGAAGAAGATCTGCAAGATCGTTTGGAAACTCTGCAAAGAACAATTGCCAAGTTAAAGGAAGAAATCAGACAGCAGGAAAAGTCTTATGAGGTAATTTTTTGTTTATTGTTTCTCTTCTTTTTATAGCTTTAAAGTTGGTAAAATGTCAATTTAGTTCAATGCATGCAATCTTGCATGTTTTCCCACAAAGATGTTTCATGATTGCCAAAATTGGTTACTTTCTTAGTCTTATTAATTGCATGATAGTTTGGTTGTATTTCATTAATAGCTAAAATAGATTGCAATTATACCCAGAATACTGTCATGGCAATTTTTTTATTATGCTTATTTATAATATAATATTCCTATTACTACTAGGGTTTCTGATTTCACGGGTTTTTCCATTCCCGGGAATGTAATTGTCGTTCCTGGAAATACATCAATTTCAAAAAAATTTAAAAACAAGTTATTTTTAAATAAAATCAATAATAATTATATAAAATAAGAATGCATATAAGTTACAAAATTAATTCTTATTTATATAATGAGCTAAAAAGTACAAAAATTATATAATAAATTGATTATTCATTTTTGATATAGGATTTCAGAAAGCATAAGCAATTTATACTTTTATCACTCAGGCATGGATAAAATGTTACAGTTAAAGATTTTGTAAATTAAAAATCTTGAGGGAAAAAATTTACATTTGAAAAATAATTACTAAAATTAATGTTCTTTACTGACTCGCATGCGTTTGAAAATTAACCAGTCAAAGCTGAATCAATTATTTCTCTAATGTTGCTACTAAGAGATAAATATTAATATATACTTGAAAACTTATTTGCTGCTGAAATGCCGATTATGTACATTAAAAATATCAATTATTGTATTTAAGATATTTTATTTGTATAACCTATTTTTTGTTTATGGAATTGCTGTATTATTGTTACATAAATAAATATTAATATAAGAATCTCACATAAAAGTGAAGTTTAGAAAAATAATAAATAAGAAAAGTTGTGCGATTGCTTTTAAAAATATCCCCCCCCCCCAAACAGTTTGTGGGTTCATTCCCTTCTTCAAATTGCTGATTCAATTATATAGCTCATAATGAAGTATAATTCCTGGGAATAGAAAAAAGTACAGAAATCTGATGATTTCCCAAGTTCCCGGGGAAGAAACCCTAATTACTACATGCATATTGATGCATAGATTAAATCAATATGGTAATTTGATACGCAAATAAAATGACAACAACTCTTGCTAGATACAACCCAAGACTTTATTCTACAAACTAAATATTTCCTCTCCTTATATATTGCCATTGAAAGTTCCAGAATTTTCCATAATTATAATTACAGTTAACATTTATAAATACAAATACAATACAAATAAAAGTACGAAAGAAATAAAGAATTGCAATCAATAAACAAAATAAGCGCATGTTATACAATACAAAGTTAATACAAAGAAAACAAAAGAAGTTATTTTTGGCAAATCGCGCGCAACCGGGCATGTGAGTCTGTGTCCGTGGCAACCAAAGTGAATTATTTTTTTCTCTACAATATTAAACAGAAAAACGAGACTTAGTTATATGTTATAAAGATGTTAGACAAATACTAATTATGCTTAGGATACTTAAGGTATAACTTAGCTACAATTTATTGGTAGCTAGGAATGCATAGATTGAAGGCAACATTTTATAGGGGGCATTGAATTTTATACAAATAAAACCAAATTATATAAGTGGTCACAAATTGCAATATTTCTCATGTATTCATTTTGTGCTAATGCTTTAAAAAGATAAGTACTTTTAAAAATCCATTAAAAAGAATTTAATTAAATGCAGAACTAAGATGCTTGAATTATTTATTATTGCCTTAAAGGTCAGATATTTAATGGTACATTTTTTCAATTCTAAAGGAAAAAGTAAACTTTTCTTTAAGCGAGCTTTAGTTGTGTGCAAAATTTGTTATTGTAAGAAAGGTTGTTTAATTATTAAAATGCATTAATATTGAAAAAATTGTTTTAAGGAAATACTTTTCCAAAATAAAAATTTACATTTTTGTATGTTTAAAATTTTTATTTAAATTCATTGACATCTTTATTTCAGATTGAAAAGGCTAAGTTAGAAGAAAGAATAAAAGCCATGAAAGATACATGGGAGGTATGTAACTTTTGAAAAATTATTTGCAGATTTTACTAAAATATCATCTGTGTTCCTACAAAAGTTAAAACTTTTTTAAACTTTATTTACTGTAAATGATAGCCTTTTTTTTTTAAAATTTTTTTTTAAAGCTTTGTTATTGAATAAGTGTTGCTTTTAAAAAAAATTGAAGACATTTTTTAAATTTGGGTTTATTTACCATTTTTATAAAATGCAAAATAATGCTTTGAATAATCACATGTGTAAATTTACTTTGTACATACATTTTTTTCATAGTAATCCTATTATACTAGAAATTAATGCCAACAAAAATTGATAGTTATTATGGATGATCTTTTAAAAAAAAAGATTCTATAGTACTTTAACTATACAAATATCAAGCCTACTTGTGTCAAAACAGACATTTATAATTTGAGCCATCTTATTACTATAGATTCTCATTTGCTTGAAAAATATATTAAATATCAACACTACATTTATTTGTCTATATCTCTCGGGGTAACATATTAAATTTAATCTGTCTCAACTCATTCATTCTTGCCTTCAGCTCGAGTTATTTTATGTATATAGATTTTTCTCTGAATTCTTTTAAATATTATTGTTAAGTAATAGTTATTTCACAGTATATACTATTATTTTATACATGCACAGTATGTGTGTTCATGCATGCACAGCTTTACTTTGTACATTTGGTTAAGTACTGGAATGGTTGAAGTGTTGTTGATCAATAAATTCCTTATACTATTGTTGTTAATGTTACTTATGTTTATTAATACAAAAAGATTGTTTAGGTTTGATGATCATTGGTAGACTGTGCAATTCAAATCTGCTGTATTCCTCTTGATATCTGATTAGATGATGCTTTGATGGTTGTAGTTGTAGCATGATAAATATTTAATAAGTCAAATATGCTGGTTACTCTATTTGATTTAACTCAAATCAAAGGATGTTAAGATTTGTCATAATTATAAATGATATGAGATTGATTTTTAAATTGATTGTAACAGCAGTCATCAATGAAGAATTATCTGCATTTATATTTGATTGTGTTACTAAGATATTCATTGTATTTCCAAATATCAGTACTCATTTCAAAACATGGCTCGTGTATTTTTTTTTAATGTTGAAACCATATATGGATCACATTTGGCTCCTATCATTATATGTTTCTTCATTTGGTAATAATTAAATGTACCTAAGGAATCATGATTAATTTCTCATGAATACTTTGTACATTTTTATTTGGTGTGTCTTTTATTTCTTGATCTCAATGTTTGAGATGCTTTTGATGAACTCTTTAACATCCTGATCTTTTTAAAATTCTCCATTTCAGCCTTTCTTCTTGTTGATTTCTATATTTCAGCTATTTATTGAGCAAATATTTGGAGGTTTTGTAATTTTTGCTAAATTTTCAAAGTGGGAAAACTGTTAACTAAATAATATCAAGCTTTTATTTTAGTTATTTTATTGAATGTATAATGCCAAAATAATCCTAAGATGCTATGTTTGTATTTATCAGCTCAGTAACTTAGAGGTAACATGCTCATCTTGTAAGCCTAAGGTTGCGGGTTCGATCCCGGTTGGATTCAATTAGATTTTCTGGATGGGAAAATCATCGGCACACGTCATATGCTTATGTGGCATGTAAAGGTACTCTTGGCAGAATTATATCGCTTCTTAATATTAAGCATCCGATGAAAGCATGAGTTCAAAATAAATTCAAGCGTCAACATTTGGTGGCAAGAGCTGCCACTGAAATGGCCCTCACTCTTGGGAGACTTGCTGTGTCTGCAAAGGCTTGTTTGTTAAAATGCAGCCCATTTTTAAAAAAACTTTTGTTCTATGAAAACTAAACTATGTAAATTATAATATGTGCTGTTACATATACTTTCATCTCAACTTTGTGCTGTGATTACATCAACTAAAGATATTGGTCACTATTTAGAACACATTTTGTTGAATGCACTATATTATTTATGTATCGATTAGTGAAAATATTCATATTAATTTTTTGTGAGTAGAGGTTTCTGTTGGTTGTTGATGGTTTCAAAGTGTAGGGTGTATTTTGTCAGATTATATTTAATTTAAACAAATCTTTAACAGTTTTCAAGTTATTTCATATCTGTGTCATGAGGTTTTACATAATTTATTTATTAATTATGTAATAAGTATTTAATCAGAATATAAAGTATGCATTTTTGTTTGGGAGACATTCTTTAACCAAAATTTTTCCCCCACAGAATTCTAAGGATGTTAATCAAAAATTTGCTAAAACTCAAGGGCAGTATGAAGAGATTTCAAAACAAAATGAAGTTTGTATTTATTATTATTGTATATTTTATTTTTTTCATTAAAGCTTCTAAAATTTTTAATTCTATTTTGAAATAAAAACAATTTTGAATAATTGTTCTGCTTTTCTGAAAAACTGAAACTGCAACATTACTTATAACATGATTACTTTTGTATTTCAGAACCTGTCAAAAGAATGTGAAGAGAAGGAGAGAAGGATTGTTGAATTACTCCAGGAAAATAAAGTCTTGAAAAATGATCTTTTAACAAAACAGAAGGAATGCACTAAATATAAACAAGTAAGATTTAAAATAATCATTTCTACTATGGAGGAATTCAATCAATTCGCAAGAGTTTGGAATTACCGATATTTAATTTCTTTGTTGAATTTAACTGATGGCCAATGTGGCATTCATAATGAAAGATCTTCACAAAAATGTTTTTTTTTTTAAAATTTTGTTTGTATGTTTAAAAATATACATACAAGTTGTCATTATATGGACTAATTGCTAATTATTTGAATCCTAAAATTGCCATTTTGATAATTTAAGTGGAAACTCCATATTTTTTAAATACCTTTTGATTATTTTCATTGCAATTATAGCTTAGCAGTGTTCTCAAATCAACATGTGCAGAAATGGAAGAAGATCTTAAAGATTTTGAAATCATTGTTGAATCAAGAGAAAATTCTATTTCTGAACTTAATGATAAAATGTAAGTCATACTTTTTTGTCATTATTCAAACTAATGAAAACATCTTTTTATTTAACACTTTGTTCCAACTTTTCTCATACTTAAGATATATAAATTTAATGGTCTTTTAAGCTTTTAATATACTGAAAATTTCCTGTGTATTTATTAATAGTACAAAACTTGAAACTGAATCAAGAAGATTGAAAGAAGAATTAAAAAATAGAAATAATGGTGCTCAAAAAGAAGAAAGACAAAAGTAAGCAATATTGTAATCTTGTTAAAATAATTTTATGAATAAATTTTTAAAAAGGGATTTTAAATATTCTTTTGATTCTCAGATTTTTATTCCGAATTTGCTTACATATATACCCAAGTTATTTCCTTCCTTCATTTTGTATAAATTAATTAATTGTAGCTTTTCATTTATGCTCAAAATTTCAGAGATTTATTTTGCATATTGGTTTTTAGGTATTTTTGTTAAATATTTAATATTAATCAATTTAATAGAATTGTAAATCAAATAAACTATGTTTGATAAATTCCAACTGTACAAATTTATCTTATTCTTTTTAGAGAAGAACTTCTGAAACATGTAAATGAATTAACTGCAGAATTAGATAATCAAAATTATTTACATGAGGCTGAAATTCAGAATCTGCAAGACAATATATCTCACTACAAAAAAGTTGTTACTGAGTTGGAAGGTCAAATTGCTGAGTTTCAAAGAGAATTTTCAATGCAAGATAAAGATGCTAGGGGTTATTCTGAGAGAATTATGACATTAGAAAGTCAGTTGTGTGAAATTAAAGAGGAGGTAATTTTCTAAATGTTTTATGTTCATATTTATTATTCATATATTTTTAATGAATTTTTTGCTCACTCATTAAAAAAATTTTTTTTGTTTGATTTCATTTGTGAAATTTAGTTACTTGTTTATGATTCTTAGAATTCCAAAAGTGAATGCATTTTCCTTCATCTTTTATCTAAAGTGTATGCTTATTATTACAACCATTTTCAAAAATTAAGTTTTTACGATAGGTTTTGCTTTAACGATTGAAACTAAATATAAGAATAAGGTAATGTTTAAATGTGTTACATAATGTAAAGGATAACTATTTTAAATGCTCTTAACTTTTTTCCAGTAATGCATTGTACTTACGATATTCACCGATTTCTTTTTTATCCTTTTGAATATTTTTTTTAAAAATCCATATAAATGTTCAAAATATTTTTAGACACGTAAAAGAGCACTTTTAAAGTAATATATTGTATCTTAAATTTTTTTCTCCAGGCTGCTCGTCATATAACTCAAATATCGTCTTTAAAAACAAGCAATTTAAAGCTTACTCAAGCATTAGATGAAGCTTTGGAGAATCAAAAAGAAAACCAGAAAAATATTGAAGACCTCTATAATGAATTGGAGAGTGAAAAGGTATTTAAAATATTATTTAACATGTTTTACTACATGGAATCTGTGTTATTGAAAATATTAAATGTTCATTATACAAGGTTTTCCTTCAAAAAAGTATTGTTCAGTGCTCTTGTATTATATATATATTTTTATCACAAAAAATTTAAAACTTAATAGTTTCACTCTTTTATTACATGAAAATTTTTTTTTAATTACAGGCAAAACATTTAAATGAGAAAGTTAAACTCCAAGAAACTATATCTCAACAAATAAAACTTATTGATTTCTTGCAATCTAAAGCAGAAAACATGGAAAAGAAGAAACGAGTGAGAAAAATGTTTTCTTTTCTTCTTAATTTTACGTACTCATATTGATTGCATTATCTCTTACTGCATGTGCAATAATTTCTTTCCAGCCAAATATTTCACGGCTCTTTGGTAAAAAAGATAATCCTGTTCAAGCACCTCCACCAAGAGATGTTGAACGATTATTGGAAACTGAAAGAAGCAGATGTCGTCGCTTACAAGATCAGTTAAGCCAAGCTCGAGCTGAAAAAATGGCTTTACAAAGAGAAAGTAAATTTTTCAGAAATACTTTTTATTTCAATAATTTGTTGGTTAATTATAAACATATTACATTTTGTGATTATTTTTAATTTATTTCATTTAATCTTTTTCCAGTTAATGCTATGTCTAAATCTACTTCATCTAATTCGGAAGTGCCTGTTTCTCCGGTATCTCGAGCAATGCATACTGCCATAACAGCATCTCCATATTCACATTCTGAGACAAATAGTCCTGTCTTCACTTCAAAGGAATTATTGACAAAAATTATCAAGCCTCCAGGAATGAAGCACAAAATACCTCATAGATTTATAGAAATAATGTGTATGAGAAGTACAAAATGCTGTGCTTGTTTGGATTCAATACATTTTGGAAGACCACTTGTTAAATGTCAAGGTATTAAACATTATTTACCCATAAAGCAATTGTGGTAGCTTATTGATCATAGTCACAAACTCGTGACTGGCATTGTTGAGTTTTCAGTTTGAATGTTGGTGCCATTGAAGACCTGTCATATCGCATGGTGATGCATGTTAAATCTGTTGATGCTCAAAGTCCCCACATTGATGTTGTGTAAAGTTTGTAGAGTGCTGGCTCATTGTCACTTTCTTGAGGTTCAGAATTGTGATGTCAATGCCCTTATGTTGTTTTGAAGTTACATTGTTAAAAAATTTACTTAAATAAAATACTCACATGTGGAGGGTTACTTATTTTTTGCATGTTATATTAGAAGAAATATATTTTTCAGATTTAAGTATAGGATTCTCTTCATAGCTTTCACTTATCACTTGAAAATTCAAAATATTTCAAAGGATTCAAATCGTTAATTTATTATGCTGTAATTTTGGGAAAACTATACGTTAACATAACATTTATGAGATTCTGCTTTAATGTGATTGATTAGAAGCTTAAATTACTGCTGCAACGTAGGTTAATGAATTTAGTAACTCAAATGACACTTTCTGTATATCACCACCTCCTAAATGGCCACAAATTTGAAGGCACTACATGAATCGATGAAAAGTATTTGTTTGCCTATTGACTAGAGGTGATTTCACGAGTCAGAAATTGTAATAATCTTTCCGAAAATTTCCCATGTATGTATGCTCAGTTATAAAGGGAAAAGCTGTCATAACACTGATATAGTTGTTAAAATTCAATTTTCCACTTGGATTTTAATATTTTACTGGCAGTTTTTGAGATTTCATATCCACAAAACCTTTTTTAAAAGTTTGTATAATTTTATATCTATAAAATTATTTACATACCTAATGTTGGGCAAAAACTGTATTCCTGAAGAAATCCAATGCTTTATTTCTATCAACCAGCATATTCTACAGCTTCACTGATTCATTGTGACCTATTGAAAAATTTCAGTAAATTATAAAAAGGGAAAAAAAATAACAGGTGTCATGAACCCAGTGCTGATGGTCATTAGCTCCAAGCTTGACAGTTAATAGAGGAGTTCTAATTCCATCAAAATCCTTCATGTGGAGTAAATGAGTGAATATTAACATTGCACTATTCAGCTACTTGAGGGCTTTTGGCGATGAACCTCCTAATTTTGAACCAAAGTCAAGTGACGAGGGCAACACCTGAGCTGGCACCCCCTCTCCTAACTTCCACACCACACCAAAGGGAGGACGTTTGAGCTCTTGACAGATTTAACGTGCATTGCTCCCCTACACGGCGGGTCTTCAGCGGTACTAGGCTTGAATTCAGGACGTGCCAGCTACGAGTCCGTTACCTTGACCACTAGGCTACTGCCGCTACATCCTTCATGTGGAAAATATAAATTGTTACATGCTTCAAAATTCCCCAAAATGGGGTGTGAAACTTTAAAAAATTGTACTAGTTTAAATATCACATCATTGTTAATTGATTGAAGTTTTAAATTGTGAGATCTCTGTTGCTGTTATGTAACTTTTATTATAGCAGTAGTTTTAATACAGTTCATTGTATGGGTGAATTGAAAAATATAGCAATCAAAAGAGAAGGATAATTAAAAAAAAATGTTTTTAATAATTCTAACTGAACAGCAAATTAGACTCAAAGGAAAGAACAATTTAGTGAATAAAATCGCAAATTCAGTTATGTAAATAAAGCTAATTTGCCCAGTATTTCTCAAGCTCATCTGGAAAAAAAAAATGGTACAAATAAGGATGAAATATTTGAAAGAAAATTCAAAAACAGATTTGCTTTTATTTTTTCTATGTAAGCAGAAGAAAAAAAATCCAGCAAGAAGATAAAAACATTAATTTCAATAAAAATTTTGAGCAATCCCTTACAATTTTTATAAGATTGGTAATATTCTTCTTTTTCTGATTTGGTATGTAGATGCATAGATTTTTTTGATTACCATCATGTGGACATTTTTTGTCAACAATTAAGAGTAGGAATTTAAGAGATCAGCAAAATTTTTATACTGTCCACCTCTTGAATTTCAATAAAAAACAGCCAATTTGTCTAAAATTAATAGACTTGGCATTTAAATTTTACAAAATTTCTTCTCAAATGGTTACCAAAAACAAAATAAAATCACAAATCTAAGAATTAAGAAAAAATTGCTGCTGAACGATATTTGAAGTAACAGTCCTTCATACAGTAAATTTTCGAAAAATCGACACACATAGCTGTGCTTTCAATTTCCTTAAGTAAGTTCATGCATTAATAAAAAAGGGAGTTTTAGAAAATTCTCCAAAAGAAATTAAAATGATTTTTTTTGGCAGGGATATGTTTACAGCTCTTTTGAAACATCAGTGAAGTTCCCGAAACATTTCTGTAGTAATATGATCAACACCGTGGATTCATATGAGGTACAAATAAACAAAGAAAACTTTCAAATTTATATGCAAGATTAGTTCAAACCATGAATATTTAAGCAAGATTGGCTATTATCATATGTGTATTCTCAAATTCACCAAAAACATGACAAAAGGTTATCGAGTTCTGAAAGGGAGGATTGACACATATTAATAAATAATTGGAAAGAAACTTTTAATTTTATTACATTGTTTACCCATTTGAAACATTTACATTAATTTTTTATCCTTTTTTTTCATGTTCTTGTCTAATTATTATTGCAAATTAGTCTATTTTTTTATCAAGATTTTTTGTGGTCAGTATTTATTTTTACATTAAAGTTTTTTTTTATCAAGTTACTTTTAAGTTTTTAGCATTGATATTGGTCAGTTATAAAGATTTTAAGTAAAATGTGAATATTGAGTTGTTAATGAACTTTTCTTCCTGTGGAATAGGTCTATAAAAAACAGTATGCAAATTAATGAAATGTAAAGGTTAGTTTATTAAATTCCCTTGTATTCATTTGGATCAAATTTTGCCTGGTTGGCTCATTTGATCTGGCACATTCATTAAAAGTTTATAAAAACTAATATATTTATAAAAAAAAAAAAACTTTTGTGTGATATTAAATTTATTTTTGTTGAAAAACTGAATCATTAAATAGAACACTGTTAAAGATTTGTATTTAATGGATAAGACAAATGTTCTTTTAAATTTAATTTTTCCTCCCATACCTACATTTAAAGAGGTGTAATTTTCCATGCAATTAATCTCTTGAGATCTCTCTTGGTCATTTTTATGTTTGCTATTTGAGGAATAATAGTTCAAATAACCTTGAATCATTGCATTGTGTAATATTTTGAAAATATTTTACTCTTTCTTTTAACAAATACTTGCTCTAACAATTTTACTATGTGTGTGTGATGCCAATTTATGTATAATTTGTAAATGTAACATATGTATACTATGCATATGTTATGGATTTTACATTTCTTACTTAAAAATCAGTTAAAAGCATATATTGGTAATGTATGTTCTTTAAAAATCTTTTCCTGTAAATGTTAATCCTTTCATTTTTAAAATTTTTTTTTTTAATTAGAATGTTTTGTAACTTGCCATCCTAAATGTGCATCTTCATTGCCCAGTACTTGTGGTTTACCATCTGAATTTATGCAACATTTCAAGTCAGCTGTACAGGATTATGCTTCTGGAGATTCTAATAAAGTTCAAAATGGTAAACCAGAAGGTTGGATAAAAATTCCAAAGTAAGATTTCAAGAATTAAATTTTTTTTCTATTTTGTGAATTTTTGTTAGTATAAATTGTAATCACATTTCTTGTTTTATTTCTTTAAGTGATTCTTTAGTTTTGCAAAAGAGATTAAAAATGATTAACTCTTTTAGATTCACTTTCTATTTATATTATTAAAATTTATCTGTTTTTGGTGTATTAAATCTGCAAAAAATAACAAGTATAATATTTTTTCTCCTTGATAATCAAAATTCCTTGTGATGAATATGGTTTTTTTTTCTTTCAAAAGATCTAACAAGCAAGGCTGGGATCGTAAATATCTTCGTGTAATTAATGATACTCTATATGTATTTGAAAATGCTGATAAACTGGACAGTGAAAAAGCTTCCTATGTATTCGAATTTGGCTCTGGTGAAGCTAAAATGGTAGTTACTAGTGCAGTTTCTGCCACAGAATTACCATTTGCTGCTACTTCTGATCTTCCTTATGTGCTGAAATTGGAATCTTTCCCATATACAACATGCTGGCCTCAAAGGTAACATTTACTTTCTTTGAATTTCTCCTTCTGCATTTTTATTGGTGAATTCTTTCTAAAAATGAAGAAATGTATTAAAAATTTAGATTAATTATCTTCACGTTATAATATGTATATTTTAAAAAATATTAAATATTCATAAAAATCTTGCTTTTAATTTAAAGATATTTTATTATTTTTAATGTAATTTAAATGCATATAAATGTAATGTTATAAAATTCATGCTGAAATTTTATTAAAAATAATATTTTTAATTTAGCAAAGAAATAACCTTGGTACATAGCCATTTTCTTGCTAACACAGATTTGGTAATTTAGGACATACGTAACAATTTAAATTATTGTTCTTGGTTGCAAAAAAAGAGAAATTTTAATAGAAATATTTATATTTAGATTGGAAACACTCTTGCATTTAATTGATTTTTAAAAAAATCAAAAGTTGTATCAAAGTATCTTTTTTAGAAAAAAAAAACATAGTACAATTTAGTAGATACTCCATTTACATTATTGTGTTGCACTTTTTGATAATTCCAACTTCTGGCTCAAAATGCTTTGATATTTTGCAATAATTAAATCTATGTGATTAAAAGAAAGATACTATATGGCAGGTTAAAGAACTAAAAAATTACCTTAGCAAAATGCAGCACATTACAAATATCAAATAGCTAATTAAATAAAATTCAAAGCTCAAAGGTGTTGGTCTTACAAGGGTTGTTTATTACAGTTAATATATATACACACATTCAGTAAAAAATATCACCATATAAGACTTAGATGAAAAAATTGACATTTACTCAAGTTTAGACAATATTATGGTTTTTCATGTGGGACTTTAGTCACAAATGTTGATTGTTTTCTGAGTAATTTCCATTTAAGAAAAGAATATTCTTTTGTGCTATTAATTATTAAATTTGGCGTTAAGATTACATTATGTTCTTGCACATAATTTTTCCTTTTCAAAAGGGCAGAATTTCACAATTAGTTTTATACCATAAAATTTCTATTTTTATTCTCATCTTTTATTCATTTACAGGTGTTTATATATAATGACTTCTAATTTCAATGATAAACAAATGTGGGTATCTGTCCTGGAACATTTAGCTGAAAAATCCCTTTCTGAAGTTGATGGAATCCAAAAAAATGTAATGTTTTTTAGAAATTTTGTTCACTTACAAAATGTCAGTATGACTTGTAATAAAATTCAATTTATGTTTCAATTGCTATCTTTTTTGGTTGAAGTTGCATCATTAAATTATTATAGTAAAACATTAATCTCTGAATTTGAGATTAACACTGTATGCTTGGAACTGAAATTGAATTGCATTAAAAAATATATTTTTTGTGTGTTATATATTGTATGAATAATTAATTTTTTTTTTTCTGTTGGCATATTATGACTTAAAGTTTGTTTCTATATTATCTATTTAATTACAATACTTTTTTTAATTTTCAGAAATTGGTTGGCAAAGCCATTTGGACTTTAAAAAGTAATAAATTAATTGATCCCCTGTGCACTACAATTTTGGATGAGAATGTAAGTTGTGAATAAGTGTGTTTTTCAATATATCTTTCTATTTCTTCAAATCATAATGTAATTTTATATTCTTAATTTTCAGGTTATTCTTTTGGGTGCTGTCGAAGGATTATTTGTATTAAAAATAGTTAATAAATTTACGTGTTCTTTACAAGAAAAACTTGATGGGTTTTCTTGTGTGTACCAAGCAACATGTATGAATAACATAGGAGTTCTGGTATTAATACATGGTATGTCTAAAAACTAATAAATTTTGTATCCCACTAATATTCATAAATGTATCAAGCTTTTATTTATTGCTACATTTTCTTTTCTTTTTAGATGAAGACAGGAAAATAAGTTTAACAGATTTAAATGCCTTTGAATCTAAAGTATATGGTTCTAACCAATCAGTTGCATTAAAATCTGTATGTGATCTAAAAAATTGCCATTTATTTGCTGTTGAAGAAAAATCATCTTTGGAAGCTCCATACATTTGTATTGCTACTTCTAACAATGTAATGTTGTGTATGTGGGATTCTGCTTCAAAGAAATTTTATTCCAAAAAGGTAATATTCATTGGATACTGAAACAATTTTTATGTTTACTTAGTCACAATTTTGTACTTATAGACATAACATAAAGTAAAATTTCATTGAATAATATTTTTATTAAATTTTTAACATTTTGTTAGAAATTTTACTTAATATCAAGTAATTTTTCTTTTATCACAATTGTCTCTAGATAGTTAATTGCTTACAAAACTTTTCTTCCCTTTTTTATGTCAAAATGTTAATTATTTAAGAAATTTATAAAGCACTAAAATTTTTAATAAATGTTATTTTTATTTTGTACCTATTCAAGTGTTTAAATATAATAGAACATCACTTTATGAAAGGGGGAAAAATAGAGCATTTAAATTTTTTCAGAAGGTGCATGATTAAGGAAATATGTATTTGTCCAATAAATGTTCTATTTTTCTTCGAATTTCTATTTTAAGGTTCAATTACAAATTTATTTGAATTTTAAAACGTTTTTCGATTTGCCATGAATATTTCGTCAATTGAATGTTAGGAGAGGAAATATTCCACTTTGAACATTACATCATATTTAGTTTATATATAGTAAATGTGTTGCAAGAAGCCAGTGTCTGAGTGGTAGTTCATCGCGCTTCCACATCACAGGTCCGAGGTCCAAACCCTGGACTGGACAATGTTAATGCAGCCTTTCGTCCCTTCAGTGGGTCAATAAAGGAGTACCAAGCTTGCTTGGGAACTTAACACTGGGAGTTTCGTGCCAGACTGACAACCTGACCAGAATATCTGCTCTTGCACCTCAGAGCCCAAGGTCACGTACACTGAGAGGGGCATACTAGGCTTTGGCCCTCATGGGCCATTGCCCCAGTGAGTTAACTGTGTTTTAAATTCAACAAATAAGTACAGCATAAATTCTTGAACAGAAAAACTATAAAAATAATTATATTAGCTTTATAGTCATTTTGAGATAAAATATTTAAATATTTTATAGGTTATTGAAGTGAATGAACCATGCAGCTGCATTCTGTTCACTCCAAAAAGTATATTATTTGGTACAGATGTCTTCCATGAACTTAGTCTGGGTAGCTATTCTGCGAAAAGTATGTATTTAATATGAGAATTTGCAAAAATTTCATATTAACCTTTTTTTAAAAAAAATATGTATATCTATGTATTATTTTACGTGGAAAAAGAATAATATAGTGAGTATATGATTTACTTGCAATTTATTTCCAATGAACACTTTAATTTGAATGTAATTTATATGAAACTGACTTAAAAAAAAGTCAATACCTTAAAACAGAAGTTGATTTTAACTTCTGTTGGAACTGAGTTAGTATATTATGGTTAGATTTTATTTGGAAAAAAAAAATTTTAAGGTGATTCCATCATTTTAAATATTTTGTAATTTTATTGAAGGTAATTGTATAAAATTTTAAAATAGGAATTTCACAACATGTGGATAATCCAAGTATCTTAAAAATTTTGTGTAACAAATAGCTTTTTATAAAATTTATATCTTTTATTTTTTCTATTAATTAATGTAAAATCCTTGAAAGTGTTTAATATTAATTAAGTTGGCTTTGAAATCTTTTCTAGAAGAGAACTAACATTGACTATAAAATGTTTTTGTTAGTTAATTATACATATTATTAACAATTTACCCCCCTTTTTTATGACTATCACATTCAATGCAAAATACACCTTTCTAAATTGATCATCTGTGGATAATAAGGATTCCAGAGAATTTATTGTAATTAATATAACTTTCTTAACTTGGGCAGTTTAATCTATCCACCATCTTCTGGTAAAAAGGAATGGACTTCATTCTTTTTTTTATTATATGTTCTCTTACAAGTTTTGCTATTGTTATGCATTAGATGGGTATTCATATACCTTGAATTAAACATTGTTTTAATTTAAAAAGGTTTTTAAATTGTTGGCACATTTCAGTTTCCAAGAATTGTACTGTTTTAAAAAATGAATATTGAATAGTTTAAAATATGGTATTTGGGTTCATGCTGATTTGTCTACTTATCTTTTTAATACAGATGAGAAAATGGGCAATAAACCATATACCTATACAAGTTAGCAAATTATAGTTTTAATTCCATGCATTGACTAATTTGTTTCATTTTTTTGTGTGATTGGCTTACAGATAGATGTCTTACACACATCCATTTTATTTTTTATTTTATTCACTTAAAGAAATTTGATTTAAATTAGTAACTTACACAAATATATTTGGTTCCTTTTTTTTTTTCTTTCAAGACAACAAATGTTTAACATATTGAATAATTATTTAATTTTTTAGGTGAG
The DNA here is from genome assembly GCA_019973975.1 of Trichonephila clavata. Lineage (NCBI taxonomy): Eukaryota > Metazoa > Arthropoda > Arachnida > Araneae > Nephilidae > Trichonephila > Trichonephila clavata. The sequence continues at coordinate 37,826 of BMAO01034512.1, read as the reverse complement.
AAAAGGAAGGTATAAATGCAATTTCTTATACAAAAATTTAGTAAGACACAATGTTTGTATAGCACAGTTTTGTATGAAACAGACCCTGTAAAAGCTAACATTTTTACAATAGAATAAATTATTTAGTTTCATTAGTAACAAATAATTTTAGCTGTTTTATAAATTATAGTTTTGATCTAAACTTCAACCTTTTATAATACCAACTATTGCTTTTCTTTTGAAAGTACATTATTGGAAAATATTAGGATATATATCTTTGCGAATGAATTATTTTTTAGTTAAAAATGTTTAGCTTCAATTTCATGTTGTATTACTTTAATCTCTGAAACTTACTGTGAAACATTTTAACATACCTATTTGTTTGATATTACTTCCTATTTTTCAATTCCTACTATTAGTTCACTCTCTCCCTATATATATATACATTTTGTTCTAATTTTCAATCATTAATAAAGTACTTTCTATTCAATTCATTCAAGTTCAAATTCATTTTTTCAAACTTGGTAGTGGATGACACTTAATGTTAATACAGTTTTTTTCAAATATTAATTCATTAATTAAATTAAAAAATGAATAAATAGTAACAAACAAAAATAATAGTCGAACAGCATATAGAGAAAATCGTTCATTGTATCCCTGTAACGCAATGGATAGCGCGTTGGACCTCTAATCCAAAGGTTGTGGGTTTGAATCCCACTTAGGATGGTCTAATTTCTGAGAATGTGATTTCTTTTCTACTATTGTATTTTATTAAAATAATTAAATTTAATTAATGAATAAATAGTAACAAAAAATAGTCCAACACCATATATAGAAAGGAAAATGGAAAATTTCAAGGAAAATCTCTTTTTATTTTGCCACTTAATATTGTGATTCCGTCATATGTATATACATATTTATATTGTGACTATTTAATAAAAAACTAAAATAAAATTTTTATTTGTTAACCTAAGTAGGAATTGACTTAAAAAAAAGGTTGTTTTTTTTACATTACTTACTATTCCTTAATCTGAGATATTTATATAATTGAATTATGCATAGTTTATTCAATCTTCTATTTATTTTAGAATTTCTGGATGGAGGTGACGCATCCCTAGCTGGACTTGTTTATGGTGCCTCACACTTTCGAAGTTTCCCAATTGCCATCTTCCAAGTTTCAGCATGTAGTCAGAATAGAGAATATTTGCTTTGTTTCCATGGTAGTTTACTTTGGGTTAAACTTAAATATTTTTCATGGATTTTCTTTTTACTCTTGTATAGATTTTTGTTGAAAACTTTGTACATCAATAATAATCATACCCTTAAAAAATTTTCAATTTATTATATAATCTTATTTTATAGAAATGGGAGTTTTTGTAAATAGCAATGGACAAAGAACCAGACCTGAAGATATGAAATGGTCCAGATTGCCCCTTTCATTTGGTACATTTTACTTATATTCATTAATATTTTTATGTAATATTCATCAATGTGTTAAAACTTAATTCAATGAATCAGTAATATTTAAGTTATTAATTCATTCCAGCAATCCCATATATCAATTTTGAATATATCAATTTGACAGTTAATAATTACAAATAAAAGTGGAGTAAAGAACATTTTATGGGTGAAACTAATTTTTTAGTTAACCATATGTCTTCCAAGCGAAAAATATCTAAAGAATATATTTTGTCATTAGGCAACTGAGATCTTGTTGGTTTTATTTATTTTTTAAGGATCTTTTTCAGTATAAGATAAATTGAGTTTTTTAAAAAAAATCTTTGTAACAGCAACAAAATATCTGGAGGGGGAGGGGAAAGCTTGGAATAATTGATGAAAGGAAATCAAAATTACCCCATATAACAGGATAAAAAATATATGAAACCTATTTTTTGTGAGTTGGGTTTGATGGAGCTTTTAAAATAAAATCAAAAATAATTAATACGTTGATCAGTTTTCCACTTTTTAAAAGTTCTTGCTCTTATAGCTCCCCCCTCCCCCCATTAATATCCACATGTTGCGCCCCACGTAAAATATTTGTCATGCATATGTGGCCCGGCAGAAAAAAAGGTTTAGTACCACTGCTTTATAGTATTAACCCTTTAACGCACGGTGGTATCTCTCTGAAACCACCATTTTCTAAAAAATACCTCTAAACGTGCAATGGTATTTTAATGAAACAAATAACTCTAAAGATATCTTTTAACTATGTCAGCACTTGAGAAAAACTCCTTTTTCTGTGAGAAAAATGCATCATTTTAAAAGCCTTTTTTAAACACTCCAAAAAAGATTTTTTTAGCAAATAAAAATACACAAAAATTCAAAGTAAGGTATGTACATTTTTGCTGGATATGCTCTTCATAGCATAACTAATTTTTAGTAAGATAAATTATGAAAAGAAGTGCCTTATATAAAGATATTTTTGGGTGGTTTCAGACTGATACCACCGCGCACCTAGAACATGAAAATTGTCTGTTTCTTCTCTGGCTTATAGCACACACACGTGAGAGATTTAGCCCTTTTTTTTCCTTTTCTTTGACTCAGGCAGTGAAATAACTAATAATTTATGGGGGTTTTGCCATTGATTTGGGGGGAGGGGTTTATTATTTCAGTATTACTGCATGGGGGTTTTAATAATTTAATAATAAAAAAACGAAAAAAAAAACTTTACTGGCTATTGAAGTTGATTTCAATCGCTTATAGTTATATTTTGTATTATTTAATATTTAAAAAGTAATTCTAATACTTAATTTTGCATATTTTAATAAATTACAAAATATATAAAGAATATTCTTACAAATCTGACGCAAATCATAAATTGTTCATCCGAGAATTATGTCGTAGGTGCGCGGTGGTACTTCTGTGAAACACTGTAATTTTTTTTAAAGGTTTTCTCTCTGTTCTTAGGTTCTATACATTGCATTTATAATTTTATTTTGAAAAATTCAGCGAATTTATTTTTCCGCTCATCGAAGGGTTAAAGCAATGCTCCCTTTGCATATTTATACTAATACTAAATATTTTTTGTTAAGTTATAGTAATACTTTTAGGTTTTGTTATTAACCACAACAATTTGTTTCTTTCGTGTTTAATTTATTATGCAACAATATTGAGAGTTTATTCTAGTTTTATTTTGTTAACCAATTTATTATAAGAATAATCACATATAATAATTAAGTAATATTTTAAAAATGTTTTACCTGTATATTCAGAACATTCTATTTTGCGCACCCAGACGGCAATTTCCAGATTCCTGAGTGGACATTTAAGAAGCCTTACCTTCCAGGGTGGTCATAAAACCCATCCGATTTGTCCAAAATGTAACATCGAGCAGGCTTCCCCGACTGATGTTCCTGGATGCCTGGGTTTATCCTACAACAACTTGCTAGGTCTTCCTATGCTAGTTTATGACTTTTTGAGGGTGAATAAACTCATAGATCTCGTCTAGCAGAAGCTTGACAAGGGGATAAGTAACAACAACAATATTTTGCGCATGATAAAGATAAATGAATTGATAATACAGTAGAGTCCCAAAAACTTGGCCTGATGTAGACCGAAAGGTGTCCGAGTTTGTAAAAATGCCGGGTTATCAAGAATGGGATTTAAAAAAAAAATAAATAAATATGAGTGTTTCCTCAGAAAATATTGTACTGCACTTGTATGTATTGTTTGCTTGAGAATACAATAGAAAATAAACTGCCCAAATGCCTTTAAACAAAGGAAAAGTCCATACTTTATAAAGGTATAGAGTGTTTACTACATGAAAATGAAAGTTAATGGATGTGTAGTATATTGTAATTTACCTAATCAGACACATCAGTAGCTGACTTTGCAAAAACTGGATACTTTTATTAAAAAAAAATCCTTAAAAGTCCTGTTGCCTTTTGTACTGCACTTTGCCATTTGCTGCTTCAGTATGAAGGTGACAAAGGAACTGTAAGTCCATTACCTACGCACCTGATTCAAAATACTGAAGGGTGGTTTCGGCATTCTTTAGTCCCCCACTGTGTCATATTTTAGGAATTTGTGTGGTGTCCTCAATGTTAATGTTCATTTTCTGGCATTTTTTCATTAACTGACTGTAGAAATAATTTCTGGATCTGACATCAGTTTTTTCGAATTGCAAGGGTGTACCCGAGTTATCCAGACTGCCAGATTATCGAGTGCTGAGTTTTCAGGACTATTGTACTTAATTTGATGTAAAGATATTTTGTTCCATACCTTGACTCTTAAATCACTAAAAGCAGATATATTTTATTAAAAAATTAGTGCTTATAATGTTATTGGTGTAGCTAGTTTTGAATTTTTTTATTCTCCTTTCTCAATTTTAATTTTTTTACTTTGCAGCTTATAGATCTCCTTACCTTTTTATAACTCATTTCAATTCACTTGAAGTAATTGAAATAGCACCTCAAGATATCACTGAAGTGTAAGTATGTTTTAAAATATATTTTTTGAAGCTTTGGAAGATAATTGTAACATATTTTTAAATTCAAAATATTATGTTTAATAGAATATTGACATAAAAGTATTGAGAAATCATCAGTATTTAAATTTGAAAACTGCCATTAAAACTTTATTTTTAAAAAATTTATTCAAACAATTTGTGGAATTTTAATATTATATTGATAAAATATTAAAAATCTATAATTTGCATTCCTCAGGGCTAAAGCAAAATAAATATAAAAAATGACTTTTTTTCCATTTATGTGCATTATTTTTTTTCCAAAATTTAAAGACATTGTATTTTTAATTGAAAAGGATTAAACACACTACAGTTAGTTTTTGATTTTTTTATACAATGAATTCATTTTTTTGTACAACTATTTTTTTGTAAATTTGATTTAATAATTATTTTATTTCTAATTTTATGCAGTGGTATTCGAGCTTGCATGAGTGTTCGAAATCCACAATTGATGGGAATAGCTCACATAGAGCAATCAATTCTTATATCATCAACTTATAATGAAACAGTAGAACTGATGTTGGTTGATGGCTCATCTATTGGGAACTCTGATTTTCCAGTCACAAGTAGTGATGATGCAACCAGTGCAACTTATACTGGAACAAACAGGTATACATTTTCTCCTTGCCCCTTTAAAATTCTTCAAAATAACCAAAGATTTTCTTAATTTAGTTTTCATTTATTTTATTTATGCATTAATGTTTAAAATAAACTGTGTGTAACCAACAATATATCTTTTCCTCTCATGCAAACAAGAATAAGAAATTTAATGCTGTAAAAACTTTATAATGCTAGAATTATTTTAGTACTGAAATGAAGTTATATTAAAAACAGTTTTTTTAGTGATTGCTTCTAATTTTTCATACATGTACATTATTTTTAATTCAATGTTAGTTGGCTTGTTTATATTTTTAATTGTGGGAAGTTAAGACTTAGGCTCTTGAATCTATTTTGTACAATAGCAGGCAGGAGATTGGGGGAAAGTATGCAAAAAAATAAATAAAAGTTGTATTTTTAATTTTTTACACAAAAGTAGATTTTTATCCCTATCTAAAATTTGAAAATGATTTATAAAATGAAAGTTGGATCACCTGTATTGCTAATTTGTAGTTATGGAACAGTATGAATGTTGATGGTGTTAAGAATATTTTACATAATTGATATGGAAAAAGACAATGCATAGCTGTATAAACTGAAAGGAATTATAATAACTGAACTGAAGGGAATTACAGGATTGTTAAACAATTTATTTCCATTTTGACTGATTTCTGTTCTGCCCCCCCCCCTTCTATTTTTTATTACTTAAACCCTAAATGAGTGATTTTAAACAACATAAGAGCAAACAGAAATGTTAACTGGTTGATTATCAACATTTTTAACTGTCATTCTTCTTTATAAAGTTGTAGCTCTGGTAAAGAAAGTGTCGGAGACAGTGAAATGGTAGATTTGGACTTCTCTTTCTCAACATCTGTGACTCAATCTTTAAATCAATCTGAAGATGCAAGTTCTCGGTCTTCCAGATCTTCAACTGAATCAGCATCCTCTCAGAGTTGATAAACTTTTATTCAGATTTATTTTATATATGTGTAATTTTGATACGATATTTGAAGTTTTTCTTTCAAGCTTTTAGATGTGATATTTTTGTGTGTATTTTTAATTACTCAGCTTTTTATTCTTTGTATTTGTATAAAAATGTGAATAGTGATTAAACTTTTCTTATTTATTTTTTTAGTGTCAATGAATTATTTGAATAGTACTTCAGCAAGTTTCTGTGTATTACTTTGAAAAATTTTACATAAAGGAAAAAAGAAAAAAATATTGAGCTTGAAGTGACAAAAAAATTACATACTTATTGATGATAATATAAATTGAAAATATTTTTTGCATAAGAAAAATATTTACTTAAAATATCCATCATAACCAATGCACTGTTCATTAGTTTCCATTAAAAAAAATTTTCATTAGTTTATTTTAATTTCATTTCAATTAGATCAACATAATTTTTAATCAAAGCAATTTCAGTGAAAAGAAATTTGACAAAGGTCAGCAATTAAAACTGATAAAAGTTTGAAAAATAGTACAATTTTAAAGTGCTGCATGGGTTGTTGTTTCTAATGCCATCTGTCTGATGGTGTCAGATCGAGGTCCACGAAATTCATCGTTGCAAGAGGCTAGGTGTACGCCTGTTGTTAGCTTTTAGCACCATGCAAGGGACAGTACGATTTGGCTCGGTTCTTACACGATAGATGGCAACACCGCCTACTTTAACGAGCATGTACTCTGTGTGTACTCGGAGGGTATTTGGTGGCATCGGGCATCAAACCCAGGCCTCCCGGTATGGTGTCTGATGCTCTAACCACTAGGCTACCCACAAAACGTATTTCAAATCCTAGAGCATAAAACTTCTTAGTGAAACTTCTTTTTTAGGCAGGGGTTAGACCCCAAAGTTAAGATTTATGAGCATCATTGTTTTGGAATGTAATTTATTTTAAACAATAGAATAGAAGAGAAAATCTTCCCATCATATTTTAACTATTTGGGAAAGGTATCCTAATTCTCATTTCATCCATATTTTTGCTACTTCATACTAGAGAAATAAATAGTGGAAACAACTTTGACCATTTAAATTCCAAAATTACAATTAAAAAGATACTAATTAATAACATTGAAATGCGTTATTAGTCTACCCCTGCATGCTATCTATCATGCAGAGACCCCAAAGGACGGCAGGAGGAAAAATGTTCGCTTTTAAAAATGCCATCCTAACTTCCCCACCAAAATCAAACAAAAAATAATTCTAGAATCGAACCATTTATTTTGCGAGGAAACAGCATAATTTTTTTAAACAAAATAGCAATGTTTTGTTTTTTTCTAAAATTAGTCAATTTTGATGCGTTTTCACAGACAGAATGTTCTATTGCTCTGTATGTTTTTCATAGATGTAATCAATTGAGCTTGCATCCTAAAAAAAAGTCTGCACTTGGCCAGTAATTTAAAAAGTCAGTCCCTTTCTTTTTTTACGATTTTTTGAAAATTACTCAAAATTTGGCTTTAATATTTAAGTTTGTAATTAACAAAGCATTGTATGAAACTTTTTCCTTGTGTCAAACCATATCAGTTTTCAACAAAAAGTTGAAAAATTTGCTGATTTTTTTTAGTTTTTTTTTGTAAAGATTTATTTATGAAAATTTTTTCTTATATATTTTATTTAAAAATTACCACATTGTTTGTTAATGATGTATGAAAGCTTTACTTAAGAGGTAAGTCCTCGAAAAAATGTATAACCAACACTTTTCCGCAAATTACATATTTACTCTCCTTTGGCCTAAAAATAGAAAGAAACTCGTTTGATGGGGATGAGAAGCAAAAATTTCTCTGGTGAAATAAATAGGAAATCCCCTGTGTCAAACCTTGTTCGTGTTTTGAACAAAGATTGAAATCTTACTTAAAAACCAGATTTTAAAAAATGCATTTTTGTCCAATTGGTTTTTGTTAAAACTTCATTTATACAAATTCTTTCCATTTTTTTTTTAGTTTAAAAATTATTTTTTATTGATGTGTGAAATTTGGAAGCTTAAAATTCAAGACCTCGGATAAAAATAAAATAAAACATCTGATAGGGTAGGAATTTTAGTGACAACTATAGAGAAAATCACCAGGGGAAATTTCTCTGAGGGAAAATGTCATACACTCCGGAAAAAAACCCTGTGAAATGCAATTAGTAGTTGTATTTATATCTATCAAAGAATTGCAAAGTAAGAAATTTAAAACAATGATTAAGTGTAGCAAAAAAATAGTTTTTAAAAAATTTATATAAAACTGAAAACAAATTATTATAATAAAACAACTTAACAAAATAACAAGATGGGTGAATCTAGGGACGTCAAATGTCGATCTCCAAATTTGTAAATATTAGTTGCAAATCTTGTCAAAATTTTTCTCACAAAAGCTGCTATGACTTATTTTATTTAAATTCAACTGGTCATTCTTGTAATTGTAAATATTTAAAATTAGAATAAATTATTTACCACAGGTCTGTCAAATAAGTAATACCATTTCTTAAATATAATCAAGTTTTCGTCTTTGTTTCCAAGTTCAGTAACGAGTCAAAAAGAATGAAAATTCATCCAGTCAACTATATTTTGAGAACCAACGAGCTTCTGTACAACAGCAAAAAATTAGTTATTTTCACTTCAAAGTTAGAAGCAATTCATTGCATTATGGATTTGGCAATTTTTATTGGCTGATCTAATAATGTAATAGAATGATGCAAATGCAGACTATCATCCAGATTTTTATGCAACTCAAGGCTGATGAATAACAGTGTACAACTAGTACACTTCATACTATTTGTTTCAAATACATTTTGAAATTTATTACATCCCATCATTGCTGACAAATTATTACGAATAGAAATTTATATTGAAAGAAACACGTTCATAGTCTTAAATATTGATTCTTCCTTTGTGTTGGTTTCCATATTTTTAGCAACTAATTTCTCATGGCAAATTGAATGCAAAGCACCTGGTCACTATTCAGAAATCATCTTGCTAACTAGAAAGGTAAAGTCCACCCAAACTGCAGAGATAGTTTTGGTGTGATCATCAATATTATTTATTGCTCATGTTACCATTTTAGCCAAAGAAATTCTATTGTATATATATGACAACTGGACTGGGAAAGTTTAGCTATCCTCACCTGTACATAGTTTAATTCTGAATTTTTGGACAGTACTCTGGAATTCTTGGATAAAACTTGTAGCCCAACTTGTTTCTCAGCACGCATATTCTTGGAAACGCATTACTATCCTGAAAATCATGATTAATTATAATAAATGTCCAAATTTGTTTTACTCACTATTATTGAAATAAGATTATTTCAAATGAGATCAGAACTCTTAAGAACTTGAATTTTTTTAACAAAAGCTGAAACATTTTACACAGATCTCACGAGATTCAGTGTTGCTCATGGAGACAAGAATATGATTAGTAGAACAACAAAATTTATTATTTTGTAAAAATGAAGCTTAATGTCCTGTTGCCTCTACTAGATGCTCTTATACTTGAATGCTAATCCAACTGATCTGATATTTTAGAAATGAAAAGGAAGCAAGTTATGATCATAAGGTCTTTTTAGCCTAATGTTTTAATTTGCAAAACACAGACATTAGAAATTTTTAGAGCTATTCTGCCTTTTATCTTATTGATGTCATTTCATGCAAGCATCAACTTTTAAGCCTTTGCTTGCTCTCCTTTTTCTTTTGTTGATGAAACATGTTTGTATTGCTACCAACATGCAAATACATGTCATTAAGAATATTAAACTTAACTTACACATATGTGCCCCTAATGTTAATAAAATTTTTAATATGAAAACAAGAAAAATTTTGGATAATTATATAAATGTTCACTTTGAAAATATCTAATAATTTAATATATTAATGAAAATTGTAATGAAATGTCACATAGGTGTCTCTTTTGACTGTCTTAATGCCTCCCCAATTTTTGTCCAGACCAGTGGTCTTTGAACTTTTTCAAATCATGGAACCCCCTAGAACTTGATGCTTTCACTGCAACCCATTTCATACATATGCTTCGAAGAATATATCTTAAAATATTTGAAGTAGATCAACATGTTATAGGTACTTTATGTAAAGGCAATTAACGTATTTACTCGGCTTAAAGCCACACAGCAAATTCTCAACATTTGTGAAAAATAGAACTTGTAATTTCTCTAAAATTGTTCCATCCAATACATTTTTTTATTCAATTCCAAGCTGCATCCGATTTTCAGTAACTTTAATAGAAAAAAAAATGTGGCTTAGATTCGAGTAAATACGGTAAAAAAAGTATTGCATTTAACTACCTACTAATCTAATTTTCAATATTAATTTGTGATTCAAGTGTCACTTACCCATTATATTTAGTAATTGTGTAAATACTAGCATATATCCTAAACTGTTGGGGCCGCGGTAGCCGAGTGGTCTAGGCATCGGATCGTGGCTAGCATGTCATGAGTTCGATCCCAGTACCACTGAAGGGCAGTGGCAGTACCCAGTGTAGGGGAGCGATGCACGTAAAATCTGTCGATATAGCTCAAATGTCTTCCCGTTGGTGTGGTAGTTAGGAGAGGGGGTGCCAGCTCAGGTGTCGTCCGCGTCACTTGACCATGGTTCAAAATTACGCGGACCGTCCCCAAAAGCCCTAGTGTAGTTGAACAGTGGGACGTTAATATTCACTCACTCACATCCCAAACTGTCAAAGTCTAGGTCTATTGAGATAAAATGCAATCGCATAACATATATATTGAGTTTTAATTTGTTTGTTGAATACAATGTTCTGAATGGCATTAAAATGTTTATAACTGTGCAAGAAATCCCATGTATTTTGCACGAGAGAGAGAATTTTCAGCCTAAAATTTAAAAGCTGTTCTCGCTTAAATTTGGATTTTAACATTAACTCTGTTGATATATTGTTCCCTTTCCTTCATCATAGGTGTTGTTTTCCCACAAATGTAAAAAAGTGCATTTTTCATAAGAAAACTATTTAGTTTTGCAAGACATTGTGCTAACAAACGAGTATAAAATTATCTCGTGGAACCTGAGATAGTAAACAGAATATTCACTATCTAGTAGGAAGTATATATATAAAAAAATATTTTAACATTCTTATATTATAATAAAAGTTTAAAAAGTGTTCAAAATAAATTTATTATATATACATAAAATTTTCAGTTTTAATGAATAGGGGGAAGGGGATGAGCTTTAGATACTTGTAACTATATAAACTTCATAGAGAACATTAATTCATTTCCGATATGTATTTATTTCTCTATTTTTTTATTGTGACTTGAAGAATCCCTGGGTATGCCTTATGGAGCCCAGTTTGAAGACCACTGGTCTAGTCCCACTACTGCCCTCCTGAAAAGCTTCAGTACCCACTGGGGGACTGTACTGTCCATGTTGAGAACCTATCTTTAATGGTGTGACATCCCAAGTGAGCCTTGGCCCCCCAAAATACTTCCTCCAGGCCTCTCTATGGTCTATAATTTTCCAATTAGTCACTCCTTGGGTAACGAAATCCCTTTCTAATCAGTCAATCCATCTGAGATTGGATCATCCCTAGTTCTTGATCCAGGAAGCCAAAAAGATTTTCAGAGTTCATTTACTGATAACAAGGCTAGCCCATTTAATTCTTTCGATTTTGAAAATGTCTAATTCCCTGAAAGCAAAGTAGAGTTCTAAATTAGACCATCTGTGCAAAATGTCATAAACTTGAGTCCCCCTCTCCCGAAAATCGCTCTTAGAATCTGATGCTCAAAGGCACCAAGAGTATTTTCATTATTTTGTCATTGTTGAAGTTTCTGATGAGTATGCGAGTATAGGTTTAATTCATTTATAAATTAGTTCTTCAGTTTTCCTTTTAGTTAAATTTGATCTTAAATATCTCCTCAAATCATAAAAGCATCTATTGGCAGCACCAATTCCCTGTATTTCAGATGTGATAATGTTTTATTGTTTAGAGCCCAGATAAAAAAAAAACTATCACAACTTTTGCAAATCTATAAGTACCAATTTCCAGGTGAGTAGCCATGTTGAGAACCTATGCTTTAATATATATTCATAATATAAATTAAGCTTATGAGGCTAGCATTGTTATGTTTTATTTTGGCAATTTCATTTATAAAAAATTCAATTTAAGTTTTAAAAAATACAACTTAGCTTCTCATTTCAAAACTTGATATCAATATTTTCTTTTTCATAATATTTATACCAATAAAGTTTTTAACTGCTTCTGTTGTTTAAAGGAATAAAATTGTGTTGTCTTAACTTTTGTGGTAAACTTCCTATTAATAGCTATTTTCTAAATGATAGAGAAACCCATTAAATATAGTGAACTATAATAAATATTTATCATTCAAATAAGTATAAGTGACAAAAACCATTAACAAAAATAAATAAGCCTACAAAACCAAATGAAATCATTCTTTTATTAAATCTAAAGTCAGACAAATTCTTTTCATGAAACATCACACTTCGATTTAGTTCAATAAATTCAGGCACAAAGTTCAGTAATGTTACTGAGTTGAGTTCAATACCAAACACTTTAAGTTAATCTAATTTTTCTAGTAAAAATTTTAATATTATGCAAAATAAACTTTACTTTAAGCTGAAACATTTTAAGTACAGAAGAATATAGATTTTAGTTACAAGCTAAAAAAATTTACTTCAAATCAAACATTTAAAAAATTTTACTATAAATAATTAAAAAGAAAAACTAATATTTCCTCCACACAAGTTTCTTACTTAAATTTGCTTAATATCACCTTTGAGCAATGTCTAAAATGAACTTATTCAACATAAAAAAAGTTACAGAAGTAAAATCCTTTTTAAAGTTAAATTTTGCAATAAAATAACATTTATATTTTAGATAAGTACAAATAGAGAAGATTCTCAATACATAATTTACATTTAATTTGCTTCTAATAAATATCACTTTTATTAACCGAGTAATTCACTGCTAGAATGCAATTGACCTTGGAAAATTTTTTTATCTATGACATACAAAGATGTAATGTAACATAAACATAAAAGCAGGAATTCTTAGAATTAAAAAAACAATATATTATTTTAAAATAATTCCTTATTTAATTTCTACAAAAAGTCTAGTTTATTAAGTGGAAATTTTTCTTTGGCAATCAACTTGATTACTGAGCAAGTGAGAAGTCAAAAAATAATAAATGTAAATAAAAGTACAAAACAATACCACAGAAAAACTAAGATATTAAAAACAGTAAAAAAAAAAAAATGCAAATTTTAAGACAGGATACAAATATTTGATGTACAGAATTTGGTTAAGGTATCAAGATTTCAGTTTTTGTAATAGAATTTAATTTAAACAATTAAGATAAGGATATTCGCTGATATATGTACAAATATGCTAAGTCTTTAGGAGGATTCTCAGACAAGGCAACTTTATTATCATTGAAAATAACCCAGCGGCCATGTTTAAAAATGTGGCATACATAATGACCAGCAACAGTTGATGTTCCCATGTGACTTATAAATGCCACCAACTTGTATTCTAGAAAGGGCAAAAGATTATACAAAATAAAAATCAAATTTATTAAATGTTTCATATATTCTAATGAAATACATAAAATCTTCAATTTTGCAAATAAAAATACAATTTTAAAATATTTGACCAAATTTAAAATGTATTAAAAAGTATAATTATTTAATCTTTAACAGTATGAAATCTTTTAATTCATAAAACCAATAATTAGGAATATGTTGGAAAAAAAATGCCTGTTTCCTTAATTTTATATATATTTAAAGGTTTAGTGGTATTAACTGTATAATTTTAATCCATTTTCTTTCTGTCATATATTTTTTTTAAAGCTTGCATTATCTTTTTAATTTAACACATATGCAAAATGTATCATACACAATTCATATACTAAGTTACATTGTCTATTTATTACATTATACTATTGTTTTTAGAGTTTCAAAATTGTGCGAGTTTCAATATTCACACCTTAGTACCTTCTAAAATTAACACAGCAATTTCTACGATAATAAAAGTATTTAAAATCCTGCTAAGTAAATAATTGTCAAAGAATCATTAACTCATCTACTAAGCACAACCCTTAAATGAAATTCAGAAGTTTTCTGCTCAAAATTTTAAATATGGATTATGTACTACTAAATAAAGCATGAAACAACTAAATTTTACTTAACATAAGAAACTTCATGAAAAATTTATAAAAGACACACATTTATTTGATACACTAAAGTTAATAATGAAAAATGCACACAGATTTATGAGTTACCTATAGAGTTATATAAAAAAATGAAAAACTCTTAAATATTAAAGAATGATAGTATACCTTTTTTTAGTATAGAAAGCTATTAATTTCCATATAAATGGCTAAGAGTTTACTTTAAGGATTTTAAAACTGTAGCATCTATATTTAGGGTATTGATAATAGATTATTAAATTACACTTAGCAAAAATAACAATACCTTATAATAAAATTATTCGCTAAAGTATTTTTTCAGGACACATAAATTAGGATACAAAATGTTTTTCAGACAATCACAAATTTCATTCTTGTTTTTTCGGTTAAGTTAATACCAAAAGAAAAGAAATCATTACTTTCTGCTCCATCACGGAATTGAGCTTTCACTTCGGGTGCAGCAGGTGAATCAACTTCCATTTCTTCAGCATGACTGAAAATCCAATCCACAGCTCTTTCCAAGTTATTATCCTATGCATCAAAAATGTTTTTTCTTAATGTAATCAGTTTTTAATAATTAAAATTTAGTAATAAAAATATGAGATATTACTAGTTAATACAATGATTAATATCTATGCTATTTATGCAGGAAATGCAAATACATACTTTTACGATACATCACATAAAAATTAAGATCACACAAATTCAAATATTTTCTTTTTCATGACATTCACACAATTGCATTGATATAAGAAATAGACCAATTCTATATAATATAATGGATGAACTGAATATGTATATATTTCTCCTTATTTTCAATTGTTAATAGATTTTTCAGTTTACAGAATGAAAAAAACCTCATGTACTATGACCCTACAAATGTGATAATGCTTATATAAACATATGTATAAATATTAAATAGAACATTTTAATCATTCATTTGATATAAATTACATCTTTATTTCACTAAAGGAAAAATTTAATTTGAAAAATTTTAAATATCTATTCATAGTTTACAATATGTTGCCTTATCTATTTTTTTTTAAACTTCTCTTTAGTATATATATGTAATTCAAAATAGAAAAAGGAAACTTAACTTTAAAGTTCTATATATTTTTAGTTCAATTCTTATTGTAACTTTTGAACACATTAAAATACATGACATAAATAATTGTAAATTATTCTTACTAGAACCTCAAAAATAGAAGTGACAGAATCTGATTAAAAAAATCAATACATCTTAAACAGTGTAATCAGTGGCATTTTGGTTATGAAAATCAATGATCACCTGCTATAAACGAAGAGGAAATGCCCATTTCTATGGTTATGATAACTTTGTATTTAATACCCTTTTAGGGTTTCTCCATTATTTCCATCAATTCAGTTACATCATGATGCATTCATTTTTTAAAAAATAAAACAATGGAAACTATGTTAATCAATTCTCATCTCATTAAATAGAACAGATCAGTCTCTTGAGTGTGGTGTTCTAGTATAAAAACCTTGAGCATGCATCTAGTGGAAAGTCTGTTGTCATCTTATGTAGACAGTCACCTTCATTGTGTTTTAAAATCAAGTACACAAAATTTCATCAAAATTAAAGTAGAAGTATATTAATTACACAAACAAGCAAACTGTTCTGTATATTATTAAATTATTTTTCTGGAATCAATTATGATGTAAAAAGTGTAATATTCCATTTTTTTTTCTTTTCATATCTCTAAAACAAATATTTGCTGAAGGGCCTGGGTTTGAATCCCAAGGATGTTTGTAAATGTATAGTGCCTTTGCAGCATGGGGTACTCTAAATAGCTGTCGAGCTGCAATTCCTCACGTGAGGTGGGAGGCCCGCCTATGATCCCCCCTAGGGTGTTTAACCTCGAAATTGGGGTGGAACAGAGCTAAATCGTACGGTTACCTGTAAGGTGCTCAAGGCTACGGCCAACGACAGAGATACATCTAGAAGTCTAACCTCTCTCAGGCTCTGGTAACTTTCCTTCCTTCCCTTTGGAAAGGACAAGACAACAAAACAAATATTGATTGTCCTTAATTATTTCCCACTCGAAATTTGCTTCTACAGAATAAACTAACATAACAATCCACAATGCCAAAAATGAGATGTAGTATCACTAAGGAATAAATACAGAAAATGCTGGGATATTGTTTATGATGAATTTTATCACGAAATTTTGCAATAAATATCAGGAAACAAGAAAATCATTTGAATCAATTTACAATATTCGGGAGGGGAAAGGGGAACAGAAGCATGTTAATTTTTTGATTAAAAAAAAAGAAAACATTGCTGTTAGGAAAAGTAAAATAAAGTTAGTCTTAGTAATGTATTATGCTAATACAAGTATTTTTTTTAACACTTAGAATCTATAATACTTAACTTGAAATTTAATTTTGTAAATTTTAACATTTAGTATGCCTAATAAATATATCAGTTATCTTTGATGATTCAAATTTTAAAAAAATGACTGTCAGTTTTTTTTAGTTGAATTCTAAAATGTAAAAATTTGGGGTCATGAAAGATGGTTAACTCAGGAGTTTTTTTGGGAAAAAAAAGGAATTCAATCTGAAACTAAATGCGTTAAAAAAAAAAAAAACAGGTCATTTAAATGATTTATACAAAATGTTCATATGTGCATGAATTTTTGAATGGAGATTCATAAAACACACATTAACCTCTTTACACTCACGAATGAGTTAATATGATCTTTCTAAGCTAGCCAAACCATGCACAAACAAGATAGTTTGTACAAAGTTGTATTTTATGCTGCTCTAATTTTGTAACTCTAATATAAGCAAACGCTTTCTGCACTCATGAGACTGACTGCAATGTGTCGTTGTGATTTCATAAATTTAGAAAAATATTAAAAAGTATTCTTTCATTTTCAAGACATTTGCATTTGGAATACACGTTTTGTATTAAGAAAATTGAGGCGAAAAAAATTAGATTTCAGAAACAAATTAGTAGAAAGACTTCTATACAAAGTAATCATAGTGATACAAAATTTTTAAAAAAAATCAGGTAGACAAAAATCTTCTGGATCTCTACAACTAATGGAACATCATTTTTCCAGTTTTGTTCCACAATATCAGAAAAGAAGCTCCCACAAGATATTATATCACGAGTTGAGCTAAAGGGGATAGTAAAGGAAAACAAAAGAGTTCAGTTCTTAATATGTGTAATAACAGCAATGTTGGGCTATGTGCTTCACTTTGCTTCCAAATATCAGACAAAAGAGAATTTTGAATAATTTTTGGGGAAAAAAATACAATTATTTTTGTTTGAAAAATTATATATATTTTTATTCCCCCCCCCCCTCAAAACAGCTATTTGAAATGAAAGATAATGAAGTTGATGCACGAGCAAGATCGCAATATTCGTCTTTTATCTGCAATGAGGATCAAAATCCAAAATTAAAATTGATCTATTTTATTTTTTGCCAAAACAAAGATTCTAAAATACGTTTTAACTAAAAAAAAACTGATCTTGCAGGGTTTTTTTTCTCCAAAATAAATGTGTGTCATAAGGGGTTAAAGTACTTACTGTCGCTTCCAATGCTTTTGCAGCCTGTGCAGGAGTGAAACCCATAGAAACAATAGTAGCTGAAGCTGCTGCATTTGGTGTAAAATTTGGATTATTTTTATTAGCACCAGGAGGATGAAATGGATCCATGAAATCTGATGAAACAGGAAAAGAAACTTAAGCAATCCATAAGAGGATTTAATCCAATATTTAGAAAAAAATGTAAATAGAAGCAAAATAGAAATTTATATTTATAATTTTTTAAAGATTGACATCAAAGAGATAATACCAGGATCATTCATATGTTCCATAACCCAATTCATAGCAGAATCAATTCCTTCATTTTGAGTATAATACAATGCTTTCTTGCATGCATTAAGATGAAATCCCATATCAGACAACTGATATAGAAGAGCTTCATTATATTCAAACTCTAAATAATTCAAAGTAAAAGTTTTTTTTAAAAAAAATACATACACACATATATATAAACTTTCAAAAAGCTTAACTTCCACCATATATATTATACCTATTATTATATCACAGCAAAATTTTTAAATTTTTGATATCATAGAAAATAAAAAAATTCATATTAATTCAAATCTTAAATTTGAAATTAATGTATTTAAAAAAGCATCACTTTTTCTTATCCAAAATTTGATATATCTTTCAACAAAAAGGAACTAATTAGTTATGTATATCAAAAACTTCAGATTTAAACCCTTTTAAAAACATAATACCACAAATATAAATTTATAGTACAAATATTTTGTTTCATTAGAAATTTTCCATCTCTTAACAATTCAAAAATAAATGCTAGAATAGATTTTTCTTCAATCAGAAACATCTAATCATATATAGCAAATAACATAAGGAAAAAATATGTTACAATGAAATGCGCCTTGTGTATTACACACATGCACACACAGAGACAATGAAAGTTATTTTACATACAAGTTGTTGCTACTATTAGTTAATTTCTTCATTAATTTAGTCTTATCTGATATCATGCAAAAAAGAAAAAATCAGATAAGAATAATATATATCAACTTTAATATTGTTATAGGTTTTAAAGTCATTAACAGATTCATAAAAATAAAAAAAAAATTTCTTCAAAGAGCATACAACTTTTTTTTTTCCATTTAAAATAAAAGAAATATATCAGGCCAATTTTTATCCATGATAAAACTGGGGATAAAAATAGCTTAATCACCACCACAAGGGATGTTTAAATCAAATGTAAATAATCAGATAAATATTCATTATTTAATAATATTTATCTAAATGTACAAATATTAAAATGTATTTCATTTTTTTGTTCATAACATACTTAATAATCAA
The DNA here is from genome assembly GCA_019973975.1 of Trichonephila clavata. Taxonomy (NCBI): domain Eukaryota; kingdom Metazoa; phylum Arthropoda; class Arachnida; order Araneae; family Nephilidae; genus Trichonephila; species Trichonephila clavata. The sequence continues at coordinate 18,768 of BMAO01034512.1, read as the reverse complement.
AAAATCAAAAACAAGCTTAAAAAGTAGTACTAAGCAACAAATAATTTTTAAATGTCATTATGATCATGATGCATAAATCCACAATTTATCACACACAATCAGCACCTGAATTTTAATAAGGTTTTAGAAGAAACAAAAAGAAAAAAGTTACACTCCAAATATAAAATTCTGCAACAAGGTAGCATAATCATGTATATGTAATAATTTAAATTGATATCTATTCATAATCCGAATCTCCTTTATTTACAAGATCTAATTCATAAATCCTAATACCCTACTTCAATATGTGTCTCAATTTCTTTCTAAAGCATTAAAAACATGTTGGTTTATTACTGATTTTTTAGACCTTGAATTTCTGATAGATTTATTGGAGATTCTAAGAAATACAAGATCATTAATAGCTCTCATGCACCTTAGTAATAGGAATTAATATTCCTTAAACAATTACGTCCTTTTTATACATTAACTAGTAATTCCCTCCACCTAGACACATGACTGCATTTTTTATGATGCATTATCCCTGCCCTTTCCTGTATATAAAAACTTGATTTTTAAACAATTCCCTCTCTTGTATTTTTGGCACTGTAAAAGAAGCATGTTTGAATAAATGACGTGATCATGAACAAGATTTTTAATTTTTCGGCCTTGATCACTTAATCACTTCTAATCAAAATGTAAATCTTTTGCTGGCAAATATATTTCATATATATGTGTGTGTATATATATATCTCAAAATCCTAAGATGGAAGAAAGAGAAAGATTACAAGCCCTACCTTTTTCTGTAGAAACAGCTTCTGGTAATTCCTCTTCTCCAGGTTGTATACCTTTCCCTCGAAGAGCAGACAGATCTAATTCATCAGGTACATCAAGAGAAACATCTAAAAATTTAAAAAGCAATAGAGTTAATACATTTTATTCTCTTCAGAAAGTGAGTGATAATACCTTTTATATAGCACTAGGGTAAATTGAGCTTTGGTATGCCAAATATTGCAATTACCCACATACTTTTAAAATATATATATTTATTAAAAATGTAGCAATGTTTTAGGATCAAAATGATTCTTATGGAAGAAAAGATAATATGTATTAAATTATATTAAGTATGACAAATAAAATTTTAATGATCTCCTTTGATTTAAGTAAAAATCTAGTCCCAGAATGTTTCTGTATTAATTCCTCTACATGACAAAACAATTATATCCTGTGATATATCTTGTGTAGGTGTGTTTCTCCAGAGTTTGAGTAGTACCCTTTTCATCTCTATATTTTGGGTTAATTTCTTATTGTGATCCAGGGGAGTTTATTTAAAGAACCTATTTTTTGTTTCCCTGTATTGTGTTTCAAATTCAGAGATGCAACAGATGACAAAAAGGAAGGTTAACTATTGGAAGTGACAATATCAAATACAGGAATAGATGGCTGAGTTTCAGTTGATAGGGTATTAAATTTGGAATACACCAAAAGCAACCAGAAATATCACCTTTAGAAGAGCTATTGAAACAGATGAATCTAGAAAAGTTTTTGCCAATAAAAAAGAATGGAAATTCCTAAATGGCAATCATCCATGCGAAAAATGTGTTTATCCATCTACAGTAAAGCATAGGTCAAAAGGAACACAAAGGGGGTATCCACAGGACACCAATTTCCCTCCTTATAGAACACCACACATACAGATTGGCTAGTCAATAATGTTACATAGACAAAATAAGCAAATTATACAATAAAAAGCTGTTACAAAACAGAATGCTAAATCCAGACAATTGATTTTAAGCATAATATAAATTAATGTTAAAATTACTTAAATAAAAAAAAAAATTGTCTCATTTATATGTATGATCTAAACAGGAAAAGAAAGGTAAAAACTTATTTGTTAGAATGAAGGTTGAAAATAGGGAAGAGGTATGTCACTTATGTTTACCAAAGATAATAAATTTAATGAAAAAGGAAAATATCATGTAACACTTCAGATTTATGATGCCTATACTTGCCTAAAAATTGGCTCTCCTGGGGATTTGACCTTTTCAAAATCAGCAGAAAAGAAGCAATTAAAGGAGGAATAAAAAAAGTTTTTTCGTAATGCTTTGATTGAAAAAAAAATGCATCAAAATGGATACAATTTTCAACGCATGTCAGGATAATTCCATATACTTTTCAGAAAATGTTGAGATTTAAGATGTGTAGTGGAATTTTAACTAAGGTAATATTTTTATAAAAGTGAAGTATTTTAGTTAATATAAACATTTCTGTTTCTTAATACTTAAAATATATATACTCTTAATTCAAAAATGATAGAATATCTATACAGCAAAATGGAGCTTTAAACTATCATAGTGTGAAGGTATATACAACCTCTGACAATAAAGTTCAGTGAATGAAGCCAGAATGGTCGATCGGCAACACTGGAGAAACAAAACACTGCACATGCGTGGCAGCAGTTGTTGACCATCTGCTCTCCCTGTTGTTCCTTTGAGACTCATTTGTGTTCAATGTTAAGAAATTTTTTTTACAAAGTGCTTGTTTAGTATGTTGGTTTTTAACTGAGAACAGGAAAATGAACAAACAAAAGATCAATTTAAAGTTTTGTTTTAAGCTTGGCAAGACACCAGAAGAAACTTAAGCGATTCTGTTACGTGTTTATGAAGATCAAGAACTGTTCGTGAAGTGTATGTACGCGTGGTTCACCCGTTTTCGAAGAGCAGGGAAAGTGTTTCTGACAACCCTCGTAGCGAAAGACTGTCGACCTCCGTCTGAGACGAAAACATTAAAAAAGTGAGGAAATTGATCACTAACTGCTGATTAACTGTAAGCATGATAGCTGATTAACTGCAGAATAACTGAGAATCCATGCAACAAATTGGTACCCAGAATTTAGGGATGAGAAAAAGTGTTATTAATATTCCTAACATCAAACGAAACGTGATGAGGCTTTTGAACTCCATCTCAAAAGAAGACTTCTTGCAAAGTTTCCAGGACATGTATAGCAGATCTCAGCAGTTTCTTATAGTTATGGGAGGTGATTATTTTGAAGAACAGCAAGGTAACTTTCATCAATATTTTATCTATGTTAATGTTACAGGACTATTCACCGAACTTTACTGTCAGAGGTTATATTGTATACATTAAATGTTAAACCTAATATTGTGACTATCAACGATATTAAGGATATTCATATAAAACATATACACAAAAGAATTAATTAAAAGAAACAACACTGATAAACATAAATGAACTTGCCAAAATTTTTAAAAAATCCACTAATAGAACTATACAAAAAGAATTCTTTTTGAGTGGTTTACAATACTTTTTTAAATTATGCATGCATGTGTTATAACTACAGAATATCAAATGCTTCAATACTTAAAAGTCCTAAAATATTTAAGACTTGTCTATTCAGTTTATTATTTTTAATGCATTATTTAATCTTTTAATTTTCAATTACTTATTTATCAAGAAAAATAGCAATTTACCCAATTTTTTTGGAACCCAATCATCACCAATTGTAAACTTCTTCAAATGCAACAGTAAATAATCAGGAAATGTATGCAATCTAGTAGCTCTAAAAGAGAAAATCAATAGTTATATCAAAGATTAAGTATATTATAAACATGAGAGAAAATACCAATATTTTTCAATAATTAGCTAAATTAATTGGACGTGACAGCCACTTGATAAATGCTATCACGTTTCCATCCAATCAATTCATGCACCTCACAGTTGGCAACTTGCTTTTTACAGAGACTTTCCTTTAAAAAGTATTAATAATAATGCATTTAGGTAAACAAATTTCACTTGATTTAACAGTACTTATACAATTTTATTTTGAATTTCCTGAAGAATCTTAATTACTTGGACGTTTTTACCCAGTTATCAAATTAGAAATTGTACATAGATTTATTAAGTATTAAAAAAATAAATAAGGGTCATGTTAGTTTTGAATTTAACAGAAAATCTATCATAACATTTATCAAGTGATTACCATGAATTTAGCTCATTGGATAAACATTCCAACAGAAAGCTATATACATAAAAAGAAATAAAGAATTCATTTATGCATTTTATGTAGAAAATATTTATGATCTTCAAAATAACAATTAAAATTGCATATTTTTAAGGAAAAATATTCAGGATAATAATGAAATAAAATACAATTGAAAAAAATATACCCTCATTCATAGATAAATCTTACCAGAAATGTCAGAAAAAAATGTAAATTTTGAGAAATCAAATTACATACGTAACAAGAAGGGGTATACTCAAAGTAAATATAATTAATCAGTAAGACAATTATAACAAAAGGACAACTATGCAGTTCATTCTTTTTAAATTGGAATTTTATTTCAGAAATATTAAATGAAACAAATGTTAGTAATTGTCTCATTCAACAATGTGCTCATTTATTTTTGATATTCTAAATCAATGCTTATCCTATCTGTCACATGTTTGAGTTAAAAAAATTTCTATTTTTATTAAAAACAATTTACATTAAAAAATATGTTTAGTAACTTATTCAATAAAATAACATTACACAACTAACTTTACTAATTTCTGCTTGCATATGGCAAGCTCTTTGTTCAACATTTCAATCCTCATATTTTCATCACGATTACTGCATTATAATGATTCAAGAAATGCTTGAGATGTGTATGGAATAACTACAATTAGTTTATGCAATTGCATTATTAAAAGTAACTTAATAAGGTTGCAAAAACAAAAATTAGTTATTCTATGTATAAACAGATGAAATATAACAAGTTTTAAACATACACTTAGTACTTTGAAAACTGACATCTCTCTCCACAAACATTTATTGAATTTAACTAAGATGCTATGTTAGAGAAAAAACAAACTGTAGAAACTCTTTAAAACTTAGATCTCTACAATAACTATTAATAACTAATTGAACAGAAATTGATAACATTTTAAGGAAAATGTTTTTGAACATTATACTTACTTATATGCAGTTGATTTTGCATTTATTGCAGTACTAAAAAAATCATCAACTGATTCCAAAGATGAAAAACAATCTAGACAAGCTTGAAGAGGTATTCGAGGCCTGACAATTTCATCTGGTTTCCTTAAAAGATGCATATGTATGAAATATTTCAATGCAAGAGATTTTATATTTAAAAGAAATAAATAATTGGGAAACTTACAATCGATCACCTCTTGCTAATATTTCAGCCTTTTTAACTTCAAATGCATTTAGCTCCTCTGTAAAAGAGAATACTGTTACTAATTTTGTGGAATTAATGCTTAAAATAGAGTAAATAATTTGTACCTGGATGTTTAACACATTAATATTACTTTCTGTTGAATTTATTTTATGATAAAATTGTAATATTTGCAAGCAATGCTATGCCCTTTACTTTATAATGGTGTTTCAATTGAAAATTGGCAAAATATTGGTGATACAGCCAAGTTGTCATCATTTTTTATGACCAAATTTGGTGAGTTAGCAACCACTTTGGCATGTTGTTGACCACTTCTGGCGACTCGGCTATCATATGGAAGTTTCTGGAAATTACACGAAAAATTTTTTTAACATCACATTCTATGACATAAGTGGAATTTTTCCAGAAAGTGCTTGAAGGCAGTTGCGTAGACTATAAATAGAGTCAGTCACTGAAACTGAGTAACTGTAGATGAGTTCACTAGCGAGTAATAGCTTGCAAATAAACATTACATACTTATATTTTGAGGCACTGATGGTTGTGTCTGAGCACTGTAGAAAGTGTGAAGACCTTCTGGATTTATTTTGCAAATTTTATTGCAATATCCTGTACTTTATGGATTGTTTATCTACAATAAATTTTCATTGCTCCTGAAGAACAGTTTTGCTCCCTGAGACTTATAGCATAAAATCCTCGAACCCGACCTACATAACAATACTTTATTTGAATAGAAAATATCACATGAATTAAAGGGAATAAATGGCTCTTTCTGTTAGCAGGGATAGTTAGATGTTTTGCCTCATTTATTTCAACAATTAAATCCCATTTTTTTTTACCAATATTTTGTTAAGCAACAGACATACCTTAGGTAAGATTATTTCACTCCATAACTATATAATGGTTCATGCCTGATTGCTTCTCAAATTATTATATTACAGGTTATTTCTCTCCAATCTGAAATGAACCTTGCAATGTTCCAAGCAAAAAATTTTTTTGCATATTTATGTGTTGTAATGGGTAGGAAGACTATGTCTCTATGGAATGCTGATTTTTCTTACAAATTGCATTAGAAGGCAACTCCCATATTTTCTCCTATTTTAGTGCAGTGACCATGAATTCTAGTACATAAATCAGGAAAGAGTCACATACATCAATGACAACTTTTTCCTTACACCTGGGTACATTGAAGAAATTTATGCTTGGCTGACAGATCCCAGTTTAAAATTATAAATAAAAAGTAAACAGAAAAGTTCAGGCAATGAATCTATAGAATGCTTACCAAATGAATCACAGAAATTTAAAAAATAAATTGTGTTTAACATTTCTAAAAGAAAGTATTTAGAATAAATTTTATTACACATTAAAAACATGAAATTTAATTTTTATGCACATAACAATATTACTCAAAAATTCTTCCATCCATTTTAGAGCTTATCACAAATTAAGCAAAGAAAGGTTTAACTTATTTAAATCTCCTTCTTCCTTAAATTATTTTTCTTTCTAATAAAATAAAATTTTTATTTATAAACTGATGATTTTCAAAGTAGTTTGAAAAAAAAAATGGATTTGATTACTGTAGTGTATTTCAATTACTTTTATAAAACTAGTGATAACAGCTGGGTTGGGTATGGTCTTCCTTGCACACTTTGCATTTAACAAAAAGTGGCACATTCTGCAGACTGCTGTAAATAAAGCTATGAACTGCTTAAAACTTTTCTGTCTACCTCAAAACATTCACAAATACAAAAATATTGATTTAAATATTTTTAAATAAACAATTACCTTTATTTGTAGCAGCATCCAGAGGTATTGGAAGTGATAAGAGATAGTCTGTTCTAGTTGTATATTTCACTTTTTTGGATGTGGAGCATTGTATACGTTCTTCAACTTCAAACTTTAAAGAATCTGCAGGATTTTCCCTCCTCGAGAATGTCGCTAAATTTTAAAAATTGCAATATAGAAGTTATTTACGAGCAATATGCACACAATAACACTGAATAAGCATAATATTCATATGCAATTTCAACTATCCACCAAATATTCTAGATTTTAGAATTACCAAAACAAGTACTAAAATAAAACCCACAAAACAAAAGACACTTTTAGTTTCTAGAAATATTAATACATCAAATATTTTAATTTGCTTTACAGCAATTTTTTTACTTCATTCTTTGCTGCTCCCCAGGTATTTCTAAATAGTTATGTAACACAATGTTTAGGTATCTGCCATTTTTAGTAATTTTGTACTATTAATCTATAATGATTACTAAGCACTCATACACATGGATTTTAAATTAATTTGCAATAAGTCTGAATCAATGTTGCTTTAGAGCTATATGAGCACTATTGATAAAAATAAACCAAACTCAGTGGCGCAACAGCCAATAGGGGCCAAGGCCAACTCACTATATGTGACCATGGGCTATGAGGTGCATGAGCAGATGTTCCAGTCAGATGGACAATCTGATGCGAAAACCCCAGTGTTTAGTTTCCAAGGAAGTCTGGTATTTATTTATTGACCCACTGAAGGGACTAAAGGCTGAGATGCTACCGCTGAGTCAATGGGCTTCATACTGATAAATGATCACATAATGTTAAGACTATTACCATGGTGTAAATTATATACCAAGCTGATAATTATGTACCAATAAATTATATACCAAGCTATATCATTCGCTTAACTTCCATACCATTCAGTGTGTGAATATGAAATTAAACTGAATTTAAAATGAAACAGGCCAGCATTCTAAATGGTGGTCATAAGATTCAAATTCATAATTTAATTTGCACATAACAAGCAGCAAACGTCTCAATCATTACTATTGAGCCATATATAAAAGTGAATATTTCCTTCATTATAATTTACAGAGTCAACAACCATAATTTTAGGTTAAAAAATTCAACAACCAATAAAATTTACTCTAACCCTTCCCAATAATTTATAATTTAAAAAAATTCTTTAGATTTGAATAGCAATGTATATTTATTTTCCTTTAAGCTGATTTTTTTCCAGTGTTTTCTAAATTGATACACAATATATAAATATTTGCATTTTTTACAGAAAGTATTATTGAATCAAAGCTGCACTGTTTTTATAACAATAATAAGTTACTCTCTACAGTAGTCCAGAATGTGCAACTTTTATTTTATACACTGTCAGTCCCATATTTTAAACTAGGTGACTCAATCTACACCATAGATCAGGGGTGGCCAACCCGCGGCACGCGGACGGGGGTCGTAACTGTGGCACGCGAAGGCTTTTGAAAAATTACAAAAATATTACTGAATTAATTGAATTACAATAAAAAAATTGTTATGAAGAGAATATTAAGAAACAGAAATTTTCAGCGTGAGATTTTAAGGGCGCTAAGCAAGATTTTTCTTTTCTCCAGAAAAACGCAAAAATGAGATCATGCTCCAAAACTAACAATTTGACTGCTTTGTAAGATTCCGAGAAATGTGTTGAGTAACGTGAGACTAAACACAAATAAATTCTCTCTCTCTCGGACAGTCGAAACTGCCCAAAAAGTCACCCTCTCTCGGGGCGGTTAATTTTTAACATCTCAGATTTCCATTCAAATTTCAGCTTCCCCGTGCAGGGCTGGTTTATAGCTATTGGTTGTCAGCGTGATGTCAGATAAAAAGGTTTTTTCCGGAGATGTTGGCTATTTACGATTTCTGTAATGTCAAGAAGTAATTCTGCAATATATAAGGAGCGCAGTTATTGATACGGTAGAAGTAATTCAATCTGCACAAAGTAGCCGCTTTGTAAAGTAGAGGGAGTGTGAACTTGCACCCATGACTAATCAGAATGCTGGATTGGGAGCCCTAGAAAATTTGTAGCGTACCATTGGCAAATTGTTTCTAGCTGTCAGAATCAGTTGATTTTAAACTCTGTTTAGCAAGACGTTTAGCTTTTCTCCTTTTCTAAAACTGTTTTTAGATTTTAGTGTTGAGCGTAGCTGTTTAATTTTTTTTTAAATTTTCATTATGTTTATGAGTAAACCTTCGACGTCGAAAAGAAATTATGAAGAGGATATTGCAGCACGTGATTTTAAAATTGTCTGGGAAGAACAATACTTGTTTACACATCAAAATGCTTCCAAGCCTGTTTGTTTGATATGTGGAATTTGTATAGCAGTTCCAAAAAATTTAACTTGGACCGACATTTCAAACCACTGCATAGTGATTTCAACAGCAAATATCCTGTTGGATCAAATTTGCGAACGGAATTCATCAATAAAAAAAAGAAATCTTTAGCCGGCCAACAATCTTTGTTCCAGAAGAGAAATGATGAAATGAAAACCATGGTTAAGGCTTCTTATGAACTTTCTTTGTTGTTAGCCCGCAAGAAAAAACCATATTCTGACGGAGAGGAGATAATAAAAAGCAGCCTTTTAATTTTCGCCCAAAATGTCGGTGATCATAATGTCAAAAATATGGTTGATAAAATAGCTTTGTCCAGAAATACCGTCATGTGTCGTATAGATGATATGGGCCAGGATGTTGGAACGCAAATTGTCTCTGGACTTCAAAATTGCAAATATTGTTCATTAACTTTGGATGAAAGCTGTGATATCACTGACAATGTGCAGTTAAGCATCTTTGCGCGTTACAAGAACGAAAATTTTGATACTGTCGAAGAACTTCTTGATTTGCACCAACTAGTTTTAACTACAGGTGAAGACATTTTCAAGGAACTTAAAAATTTAATTGAAATTAACAAAGTAGAATGGACAAAATTAGACAGTGTTTGCACAGATGGAGCGCCTTGCATGGTTGGCAGAATAAAAGGTTTTGTTGCATTGCTTGAAAATTATTTGGGAAGAAAAGTTTTCAAGTATCATTGTATTATTCATCAAGAAGCTCTTTGTGCCAAGGACTTAAACTTGTCTTTCGTTGTTGAACCTGTGGTGCGCTGTATCAACAAAATACGAGCTCGTGCTCTGAATCGACGAAGATTTCGTACGCTTTCCCCCGAAGAAACGGAAGAAAATGGCGAGTTACTCCTTCATTGTAGTGTGCGCTGGCTTTCCAAAGGAGATTTTGGAGTTTGAGGGAATGTGTTTTAGAATATCTGGAAGAAAACGATGAACTGCCCAGTGAATGCTCGCTCCTCAGGAGTGAAAATCGACTGTGGGATTTAGCTTTTCTTCCTGATATAATGGAACATTTAAACAATTTAAATTTAAGATTACAGGGAAAAAATTGTATTTTTTCTACCCTAGTTGGACATATATCTTCTTTTGTGAACAAACTTTTGCTTTTTCGTCTGGATTTTGGAGAGAAAAAATTAACTCATTTCCCATTCATGCAGGAATTATCTGCCAAAGTTAGTAATGTTCCGAAGTATGATAGATTTAAAAAATTAATATCCATTTTGCAGGATTCTTTCAGTGAAGATTTTTGATGATTTTAAAGATGATAAAAAAAAATACTGAACTTTTCACTAATCCTTTTTCGATTTCTCTTCAAGACACTAGTTCTTACCCACCTCAGGTACAAATTGAAATTATTGACCTACAGCACCATATTACTCTGAAAAACAAATATAAGGAAATTATTTTAACCGCAAATGATCCGAATTACATCGAATTTTGGAAATTTGTGCCACCAAGTAATTTTCCAAATTTACATGATTTAGCGGTCAGATATTGTTGTAGGTTTGGATCAACATATGTTGTTAAGAAATGCTTTCTGTTATGATCGTAATTAAATCAAAATATCGCTAAAAATTAACTGATATGCACCTAAAACACCTAATTTTATTAGCATCTTCACGAACTAATCCAAATATAGATGATTTAGTAAAAAGACTACAGATTCAAAAGCCACATTAAGAGACTGCTTATTAATCATTTAAAATTAAATGTTTCAAGTTGCTTATTTTTATTTTGTACCTTAGCTAAATGACTGATCCTGTAAAAATTTATCAACAAAAAAATATAAATTTCTACTTTTTTTATTTGTTATACCATTTTTTTTATATTTTCACTGTATAGAACTTGCATTTAAAAGTATGTTTTGGTGTAAATAACCCATAATAAGCCTATAAGTAACATTTTTTCTTTTTTGTATATTTTTTAATTTGGTGGAAAAGTTGGAAGTGGCACACGTATTTTTTTTTATCAGATTGTGGCACGCTTCCCCAAAAGGTTGGCCACCCCTGCCATAGATGATGCATCACAGTAATAAAATTATTAAATACTTTAACTGTCCATAATATGTTTTTTAAAGAGAATTTGGTTACCTCTAAAACACTAATGAGATGCAAAAAGAACTCTTGAGCATCTTGTTGTCTTTTGTTGAAAATTCTGGATGTCCCTGGCCTATAAGGTTCTTGAACATGCGAGGTCTTATTCCAGGAAGTTCCTATAATACAAATTATTAAGATTTCATTTCTTAGGCCACATCAAATTCCAAAGAAACTTTTATAATTTAAGAACAATGATTCAATTAATGCAAATTATACATAAGATTATAAATGCAAAATTTGGATTTGTCCAAAATATTTGTTAGTCTAAAGACTTTATCTAAAAAATTTTCATTTTCACAAAACATTAATCCCTTTATGATGTCTTTGTTTACAGTGTTAACTCAAGATGAAACAGAAACTAAAGGAAATGTCTTAGAGTATGAGGGTTTTGCATTGCTAAGTCTAATTTTAGGAGGGAAGAAAGTTCTAATCTTGTAATTTTTAGAATTAATTTAGATAACATAAACACTCCTATACATTAAAACTAGCATTTAATAATCTTTTCCTTTCAATTTATATAAGAAATAAAAATTTGATGGCCTTGAGAAATAATTTTCAAAAGCACAATTCAAATGTTTCGGAAGTTTTAATAGGCAAAATACATCAATGAACCCTCAAATTATTTTAAAAATGCAAGACTATGATTACTCGCATGACGAAAACAAAAGTTAAAGTGGAGACTGAGCATGAAAGGTCTTGAAGCAAGGAGAAACAGAAAGTCCTACATTGCATGAACTGCAAGCATAAAATGCTTGTTGCATTTTTGTTTGTTATGTTTTTATTTCTGAACAACTGTTTCAAAAAGTTATTTGGCTTTTTTCACCCTTTTGTCTCATATTAATGATTGGAAAATTTCCACAAGATGATTGGACAGGTACTGGTAAAGATTCAACAGTAAATTGCTTTTGATCTCAAGTACTCCAAAATTTGCTCAATTAGTTTCATTTTAAATTAGAAATAATTAATAAATTGGAATATTTAAAATGAAACATTTAATGCCATGTTTTTTTTTTCTTTGTCAAAAATAAAGTTGGAATTCAATATTGTTACATCTATATGCCAAAAAATAATTTAATACCATTTTACTGATTTCTTTTTGCAGTTAAGTCACATGAAAAAAATTATGAGTCATAACTGCACCTCTCCCATATGTATGTACCACCCATGTTTTTGCTGTAATAAAAATATTTAGGTTTTAAAATATCCTCTCCAGTAACTATCTTTCTGTCCGATTTAGCAACTTCTGGCTCAAATATACTTAATAAAATAAACATAACTCAATAGCATCATATTAATAATAAAATACATTTTCAAATCAGAGTTTGATTCAAGAAATCAATTCAGGCTCTTTGAAAATGCCTAACAGTACTTTTACATTTGCAAAACTTAAATTTAAAAATCTGGTGAATTAGAAGTTGATTCAGCATTTGCTTGAGTATTATAAAAAAAAACTGTTCATTTCTTGAATTAATTTACTAGATTAAAGAAAACATTTAAAAAAATTTCTTTCTTCACATGTGTTGTGGGATTTATTCGCAGAGTTCCAATAAATATAAGAGGATGCAATTCTTAAGTTCTCGAGTCCAAGATGGAACTTTTACATGAAGTAGAGAACAGGCCCTCAGTCTCTGTATCAAAATCACTGAAAAAATAACTTTCCAACTCTCTAGAAAAGGACTCATCACTTTCATCTATGTCACTAATCAGTTCGTTTAAAATTAGAGTATATTCGTTTTTAAATAAATAATGTTTTCTTGCCATAATAACCTGGAGTCAGAAATTTCCAAAATGAAGAAAGTTCATGAAATATATGTGAAAGCAGTACTAATTGTAATAAATTTGATGGTAAGGCTCTAAAAGACTATCTAGTAGTGAGGAGAAAAGTAATAAAAGTATTCAAAATTGAGAACAAAAGCATTTTTCAATGCCAACTGATCTCTTTAAAGAATGAACTCCTTTAACCTACATTATTCATCCTCTCCCCCATGAATCTTATTTCCATTTCAAAACACACAAATGCCAATAATAAAATACTGCAATAAAATAAAGGTCAACATTCTCAGTTTTGAAATATTCCGTCATAAAGAGGTTAAAAAGGGCACATAATGTTAAGAGTTATTGAAATTACATGGATTAAAACCAAAATGCAGACAATGTACAATTAGAGAAACAGGGTTATCACTGTTTGTCAATTTACATTATTTGATTCTTACAAAAAATATTATTCACACTGTAGAAATTAAGAATATTAATTACTGAACAGGTTCTTGAGGATCTTTCACATTTTCAGGGGTTTTAGAATATTCTCCACTCCACAAACCATATGCAAGTTTCGCCCTGCAGAAGAAAATAGATATTTGTAAATAACTTTTAAAAAATTGTCATATCTTATTCAACATTTTCGATTCTTGAATCTATTGTAAAGGGGGGCTTTGAAAAAGTACATAAAACAATTTCCTTTTATTTTGCACTTAACATTTTTAAAAATCAATTACACAATACTTAAAGGCAAATGAGAAAAATTTTAGCCTATTACTGTTAAAATTAAAATAAAGTATCCTGTAATAAAAAAAATTAGTTAATGATTGCAATAGGCATCAATAACTAATATTTGAGTACAAAACCTAACACTGAATTTTATGCCCCCACAGAACCTTTAAATAAAGAGTAAAGTAAAAGTTATAATAAAAAATAAGATAACTAATGATAGAGAAAAATACTTACATTTGTACATTGATATTTCTTGGTGCATCAAGTATAAATTCATTAAATATGTTATCACATTTTTCATAATAACTGCAAAAAGAAAAAAAAATTGCAACTATATAAACTCCGAATAAAGGGGATAAAATGTTGCAAAACATTTAAAATATTGAGAAAAACGAAAAACACTCAATCAAAAATAATTTACAACTGTTTGATTACACAAATTATGAAAGCAATTTCAAAATAACAGTGAAGGATAATTATCTTTTTTAACTATACTATTCAGCTTAGAGAAATAATACTAACCATTTTACGAAATCAGGTATATTGAAAAGCACTTGCATCACAGAATTGAAGGTAGCAGGAATTCCCTAAATTTCTAAGCCTGTATAACCTGGACCATATAGAGGAACTAGTTTTGTACCAGATTCTTGAATGATAGCCCACTCTCCAATGCGTTGGTTGAGATCTATTTCTAATTCCACCATTGACTTATCAGTTCTAAAAAATGGAACAGGAATAAAAAAACTTAACAAAAATAAATGCACATTAACCACCTAATAATTTACAAATTGTACTATAATTACACTTCTACATAAGTTTTACCACTTTTTCAGTTAAATTTACAAGTCCAATTTAAAGATAAATAAAATTATACCATTAAAGTTGAAAAAATAGAAAAAATCAACATCATATTTTTTTGAAATTCCAGCAGTTTTTTAAAAAAAATCCAGACTACAAAATTTATTCACAAATACCTTCTGCAAGTCCTTGATATTAATTCCAAAATGGGCCAAATGCTGAGGAAGATTGGATCTACCACCATGTTATCCTCGTTATAGGAATAAACATCTAAAACATTAATATTAAATAATTTATACAGAATTAAAAAACACTTGAAAAATCTAAAACAAGAGCTGAAAAATATAGTTATTTAGAAATTATGTGATCAAAACAGGAGTCCCCCCCCCTTCTCTCCTTTCTTTCAATTAAAATATTGCATATTTCTATCTACATGTACTTAATTTAATTGCACTAAGAACTAAACTTTCATAGCTTAATTATGTTGCAATGTATTTCCAAATAAAGGAATACAAACAAAATAATAATCATATTCAAAAAGCAGTAATTATATTTAAATGGTGAAAATATATCTACTGCAAAAAATATACACTTCTTTACAAAGCCATTATGAGGGATTGTTCAATCTTCATCTTTTTAATTGTTTATTGCTAAATGTACAAGAAATTCTGGGGTAACTACCCATTTTCCAAGTTACTCATTTACCCCTTAGAAGGCTTTAACATACTCCTACGTATATATGCTCCCAATTTCAAAATTGTCTTACAGGAAGCCCATTGTATTATAGATATTTTTGGTTTCATACAGGTTAACTGTGTTGTTACAACATTACTGATAATTCTAAAAATATTTAAATATAAAAAGAATGACCATAATTTTAAATACATACCAGATGCATCAGAAGTTATAGTACCCAACTTTACAACAAGGGGTATTTTGTCTTCTCATAATGTTCAACAGCATGGTTATTACCTCCTTGGCCATTGAAATACTTTCGACCACAATGGATAGCACCATCTGTCAAATTAAGCCACAGATTTTCTTTTAAACCACAAACTTGACACTGCCAATCTTTAGGAGAATTTTTACACCATTATTAAGTTGAACTAAAGTATCAGCATGCCTAAAAAAAGAAATATATGTATACTAACCATTACCCATTCGTTTTGCTGGGCAATTATTAATATGTATGACTATATAGTTTTTAAATTATTGCTATCCAAGATCAAGATTTTTATCATATCCAATATACATTCTTTTGCCCTCACCTCTTGATTAAAAAAATAATAGGACTTGAATTTCTAAATCACAAATATTAAGGAGTCAATTTCCATAAAACCTGTTCTTAGTGGATCTCTACTGAATGAAGAAGACATCCTTGCCAAATTTAAAGTTTGAAGGCCCTATGGTTCTAAACCCAAGTCAATTTAAACAAAACCCATTCTTACTGGACCTCTACTCAACAAAAGAAAACATATACCTGCTAAATTTAAAGCCTCGGGTTGAATAGTTCAAAAAGGAATTCTTTTTCCATCTACATTGCTGCACCCCCCCCCCCTCAAACCCTCAGAGAATCAATTTCCATAAGCCCTGTTCTTATCAAATCTCTTCTTAATAAAAGAAATATGTCTGTCAATGTCTCAATTTCAAACAGCTAGGAAATCTCATGTGATGAGTTGCTTCTCTTCTATAAATAAATATCTAAAAACTTAACAAGTACAAAAATAATTTTATTGGAAATACCAATTCTCACTAGTCATTATTGATTAAAAGGGATTACATATGTTTTAAGCTATTAGAAACTTAAAATTTCTAACAAAGTCATACTTAAATTAAAAATTGCTTCCCATCGACTTGAAATTAAAAATATTACCAAATGCTTAGCGCCCAATACTTCACAGATATGTAAAAATAACTTGTTTTTATTCTTACTTAAAGATTATCTAGATATTTGGATTTAACTTTGATTTTCAAAACCATTTCTTCACCTGTACTCGATTTCAAAGTAATTAATGCAGTAAACAAGTAGTAATTTTTTAATGCAAATGTCTTACTTAGTAACTTCTCTCTGCATTCCATCCCAAGTTCCCGCCAAAGCCTCTGCTTCTTCCTGAATGCTAGCAGCATCAATTTCAAGAATGGAACCAATGCTAAGTTGGACCTAAATTTAAACAATACATATTTTTTTAATATTTAACTAAAGTAATATATTTATAGCTTATAATATCACATTTACATAAAAAATAACATTTGGTTTATTTTGCTTACAGATTCAGGTAGATCAGGACAGGGCAATGAAATAATATGAAATTCTGGCAAAAAGAACAATGCTATGTGATCCTCATATTCATATTTTTACCACCTACATTGAAACCTCCTTCTAAACCTGAAATAAAACTTGATTGTAGTAAATTACATTATTTATATGTCAATAATGTGCATATCATTGATATCTGTTAAATTGCTTATAATATTTATGATTCGAGTTCTATTAATAACTGCAAACGAATCAGTAAATAAGTGTTCTTAAAAAGAGTTCCATAAAAGGAAGAAAAAAACAAAATAGAATGCAGAATAAAAGTTTTAAATAATCATGAGATAGTATATTAAAAATGAGTGAATTTGATTAATATAATTAAACTATTACAAACATTTAATATTCTTCAAACAACAGCAACGAACTTTAAGGACAAATTTAAAAACTGCATCAGTATTTATTCAATTGCTATTTATAACTTAATTAACAAAACATTTTAGATCAAATCTACTAAAAAAGAAAAATCTTATTTAAAATAAACAAAAGTGAACATTTTTTCAAATGGTACAAAGCTGATACCTTATTCGGAAATAACATATTAATTTTTCAGGAAAATATTCAATCTTTATCTATAGAGTGGCAAATAGAAAAAATAAATGATTTTCAGAAAATATGATAATGTAACTAGAACAAAAATAATTATATTACCATTTTTCTAAAAAATTATTTCATCGATTTATGAAAACTTATAACAATATTACTTATTTCAATTTTTTCACCAGCTCAGTTAACTTTTGTCAATTTTGTATAAATGGCATGGTTATTTTCAATGAGAAGAAAATAAAGTTATTAATTATAAATTTCAACAATTCAAACTAAAATGTCTTTGTTTTCAGTGGCCTTCGCATAATTTTCATAAATTATAATTCGGCCCTCCTTTTGAAATACGAGCAAAAATTTAATGAAAAACTTACCAATAGCTAACTTAGTCGGGGTACTAGTGGAAACATCTGTTCTTCAACCTGCAAAGTAAAAGTTATATTTAGATTTCAACTGTAAAAAATACTATAGTAGCATTGCCTTCTAATAATTACAGTAGAAACCAATCTAAAAATTAAGTTTAATAATTACAATTTATTAAATCCTTTCAATAGTTATAAAACTATATTTTTATTAGGCTAAAATTAATACAAAATCAAATATTTCAAGACATAAAAGTTAGACATCTTAGAAAAAAAATTTAAATACTTGCATATGAAGTAAACAAATATTGAAGTTTACCAATAAATATTAATTACAATACTATGTAAAATAAAAATAGAATCTCCTCATAAAAAAATCACAATGATTAGAAAGTAAATATCTAAGAGTTTGATCTAATGGTACAATTAAGGTTCAAAGATGGTTCCAAGAGAAAAACTCAAATAATATAATACTTGTATCTTTTATTCAAAGTTTTTGTTCTCAAATTTTCTTTCAACTTTTTGTGAAGCTAAAAAAAATATGTAATCAACATTTTACTTAATATTTATTAGAAAACTAACACAAACTTGTGATGAAAAATAAAAAAGATCTATACAAAATTTTAAAAAATTACAAAACAGAGTCAATTGGAGGAAAATCCACTATCTACAAAGCCATATGTATATTGCATGATAAAAATTAGTTTCTATAAACAGTAAGAAAAATATATTCCAGATTCTATCAATTTTCAGCAATTAATGTATCTCAAAAACTTTTTATTTTTCTTACATTTTAACCATAAAATTAAGATTTTATTTTTTAATTATTTTAGT
>BMAO01034511.1:0-28309 GCA_019973975.1 Trichonephila clavata | reverse complement strand
ATTTACAATCAAAACTATTTTGAAAAACTGAACATAATTTCATAACTTACATAGGTAATAAGTAATTGTGCCTTATAATTATATAATCTAATCTAAAATAGAAAATTTTATGTGAAGATAAGTGTGTTAGTTTATTTGTATCACCGATAATACCTGCTCTCATTAGTTTGTGAGTTTCATTTTCTCTCTCTCAATATATTTACTATTATTATGAAAGAGAAAAACCGGAAAATTATATTTGGCAATTTACTATTTATATGTGTATATAAACAATAAAATATTTTTTTTCATATTGGATTAAAATAGAAAACTTTTACAGTTAAAGTGAAGTATAAGGTGCAGGGGGTTTGAAATTTTGGCAACTTATGGAATACATATTATTTCAAATATTTTATTTTTAAAAAGTTTTCTAAAACAAAATGGTTAACAAAAAAAAGTAGAACTTTAAACATGTTTTATTTTCATCAAAGTTAACATAAAAAGTGTTTTTTACCTATCATATATTTGATTGATCATTTTAGTTTATATGCAATCAGCAATTAAAAAAAACTACTGTGAATATCGCGTTGAATAATTCAGAGTATTAAAAGAGTTGTGAGTTGCCATTGAAATATTTTAATTATTTCTGCTTTTGACTTTCTTTTTGATATATTTCAATGCCGAGAAAAACTGTTGTTCATAAACGATGTATAATTAAAAGATTAAGCAGTATTGTAGTAACTCGCACTTCATATCACTTTACATTTTTTCTGTCAATTTTAAAATTCCTTTTTCTTTCATTCCATTCAAAATTTTTGCACATTAGTTTTGTGAAGGAGCTGAACCGGCGAATTTTTTCCAAGCCGACCAAATTGATTATTTATTTTAATTATTTTGGTTCGACTATAATTTGTATTATTTAAGTTTAATTTTGCGATTTACATAACTTGATTACTATCCAAAAATTTTATTAAAATTATATTAAACTCTAGCGCAAAGCTGGGCTCCTCTGTCTTTAAAAAACAAACATTTCGTAAAAGCATTTTAATATATACTTTTTAAGTCTTCAAAAATAATATATGAGCTCATTTTTTTTACATACTGAAAGCATCAACTACATTCCTTTATTAGTATTCGTTTTTTTTAATAAGAACTTTTCGCACGCATTGTCTTACTATTTTTAAACATTAAATTGATAATTAAAAAAATTTTCATCATTAAAACAGAAATGAATAATAATTGATCAAATCGGTGCTAATTTGCTAACTTAATTATATATAAAAATATTTCTTAGTTAAATAGTAATCGAACAAATTATATATTTCGAATATGATTACACAATGCATATATATATATATATATATATATATATATATACACGCGATATTTTTTATACAATTGTATAGCAAATAAGTTGATAAGTATTTCAATTTGCATTTTGAAATATCAATAGATACAAGCGTTGGGTGTGAAATGTTTTACTGACAAATGTAATTCTAAAATCTTGAATGATAAGAAAACTGAGAAGAGAGAGAGATTTGTGGGAAAGCTTAGTTGTGTGTGTGATATTGTTTAAATACTTTATATCTTAATATCTTTTTCTTTTAAGTACCATTAAATTTTAAGTAGCTTAGTTGTTAAGATAATGTCAAAAAATTAATTGTTAAAAATGCGAGTTTTGTTTGAAGAAATCAAAAATTACTTTGGATTGTTTAAAAATCGATTCTTTTTTTTAATATTCTTTTATTATTCGATCAATTTTATTGTGAAAAATAAAATTTTCAATTTCGACTCCGAATAGCAGTTTTTTAAAATTCTTATTTTATTTTATTTAATGTCATCTCAAACAGTTAATATTAAGTAATAATTAATGTTATTTTACATCTTTAATATATTTAATTTGATTGTTATTAATATCTAATTTATCCATGTTAAACTAAAAATTCTTCTTTCTTATTTCATTTCTTACTGTTTCCTAATAATTGCAGCTTTATACTTTTGACATAAAACAAAGTATGTTTCATTTGAACGCAGAAAAATACAAAGCTTGCTAACTTTAATAGTTGAACTGAACTCAGTGGCGCAACAGCCCATGAGGATCAAGCCTACTGTGCCTATCTCAGTTTACGTGACCTTAGGCGCTTGGGTGCATGTGCAGATGTTTCGGTCTAGTGGTCAGTCTTACGCGAAACCCCCGGTGTTCAGTTCCCAAGCAAGCCTGTGGTACTCCTTTATCGACCCCCTTGAAGGTATGAAAGGTTGAGTCGACCTTGCCCAGCTCGGAATTGTACCCCAGAGCCTGTGACGGGAAAGCGCAATACACTACCACTCAGCACTGGGCTTCAACTTTAAACAGCTACCGGAATTATATTTCGAAATATAATAATATTGTTTGAGTTCAAATGTTATTAGCTTTGAAAACAATGTATGTTAAAAGAAATCGAAATATTCATTAGTAAAAGATGTATAAAGTATGAATAGCTGTGATGCAGAATATATATCTTAGGTAAATAACTGAAAACATTTATAAGAATTTTTTTGGATTTTAAAAAAATTAAGAGAATTTATTGGATGTTATTATATATAATCTATCTATCTAAATCAGTGATTCCCAAAGTGGTCTTTATAGACCCCCAGGGGTCTATGATGACCTGCAAGTGGTCCACGACTACAAGAAAATAATTTGATGGTCCATGAGTTGTAAATGGGGGTCTACGACAGTTGTTCTCATAAAACCAGATCATATTTTAATTTTTAAAGAAAATTTAACCTAATGGAAATCAGATTTTACCTATCGAACACATTTATTTAGTAAATTTATAATGAGGAGAATTTTCAGTTATGTGACATCATAAATTTTATGAAAAGAACCATCACTTCAGCATTTCTTGGCAGAATTAAGCTAAAGGAGTATAATATTGGATGTAGCAAATGTTCCTAGTTTCTCAATTGCTGCTAGGAAAATGTTGTTTTAACCTAGATTCAACATTTATAAATTCCTTTTATTTAGATTTTGAAACTAGGCTTGAGAATGGCTTTTACTTGTTATTTACCACAGAAGACAATGAATTCCTATAGTCCCATTGAAAAAAAAATGTCATATTACTAGAAGAACTGATCGAAATAGGAAGTAATGGAGATCTTAAAGTAATGTTTAGAAAGTTTTTTTTTAATTGATTTTCCTAGTGAGAAAGAGAAAGAGTTTCACCACGATTGTCAGCTGGACACTACTAATTGAGGAAATTTAGGATTAAACCTGACAAAATTGATGACAAATGTTGAAATTTGTTGTTGAAACACCAAATTTATCCCTATCATTATGAGCATTTGTTTTTTAATCAGTTATTTTATGCATAATTTAAATTTTAAACTAATTAACGTGTGTTTCTTAAGTTACCAAACTTCACTACAGTTAGAAATTTAAATCTAAGTAGCTGTGTACCAGCTGCCATAAACATATTTAAGTTATAAATTTGCAAAAAATTCAATATTACGTAAGCAGGTCTCCAAGCCAAAAAACATGGCAAGGGGTCTACGAGACAAAAAAGTTTGGGAACCTCTGATCTAAATTATTTGAAAATTATTTTATAGCTTTCAAATTTTGAGAGTATCATACGAACTAAATTACATTTCTTGTTCAATTCAACTCGACATATAAAACACCAATAGCAATTTATCTTATAGTCTTAAAATAAAATAGATGTAGAAATTCAGCAAATGCAAAGTATTTAGCGGATTAAGCAGATTTTTTTTCAGTTTTGGGAAACAGGATGCAGCTTTCTATAGCGTAACAAATGTCTGCGGTAGCCTAGTGGAAATGGTCACCAACTCATGGCCAGAATATCGTGGGTTCGAGTCCTGGTGCCCTTGAAGACCCATTGTGTAGAAGGAACAGATACGCGTTAAATCTGTTGCCCTCCTGTTGGTGTGGTAGGGATGTGCTAACTCAGAGGGGGAAGGTCGTCACTTGACCAAGATTCAAACTTACGAGGTCTGTTCGCTAATATCTTTCCTGTTGCTTTATTAAGCAACATTAATATAAATATCTCTCTCTCTCGTAGCATAACAAACACTAAATCCACTATTTAAATGCCTTTCGACTATTAAAAGAGTTGGTTCAATGTCTTAGTATATTAAAATACAAACCATCTGAATCAACTTTAAAATATCAATTTATGCTTTTTTTTAAATTTTTCCCCACAGAATGACCATGAAAATTATATCAGTAAATAACACAAAAGAATCTGATCAGTAATTTTGTTTCCTAATTCAAATTAGTTTATAAATAAAAATATACACTGATAACACACAAATCAGCTCGATAAATATAAATTAATGCTTTGATATTTTTTTTTTTCTGTTAAGAAAATGAAAAATATGCATTGAAAGAAAAATTTAATACTTTAGTTTAGATTTGGAAATATTTTTATTAAAATAGATTGTTGTAAAAATATAGAAATCAGTACCAAAAAATATCAACTAACGCTTTTTGATTTGTTTTCCTTAGTAAAGCGAGGAAGAAATCAGTTATAGAAAACCGTGGAATTCGAATCACGAAAAAGATTGCGAAATATTTAAAAGAAAAAAAAACCCTGGATTAATCTCCCCACAAATACTTACATTTTTACCCATTCTATTATAAATAGCATATTTTTCTTTTGTACATTTTTTTCTTTTTTTTAGTATTGATAAAATACAATTTGCCGAAAACTAATTTTATAAAATGAATTTATTTTGACTTTTGTCTAATGATGAATATAACTTAAGTAATTGTTCTTAAATTAATTTTACCATAATGAAAAGCATAAAGCACTAATTTCAAATAGAAGAAATACAAATTGTTTACCTTTATGAAACTTCGTGTATTTCATATTGTGAGCCTCTCTTCAAAAATTCGAAGTATTATTCTTATACATAAGCATATTGATTGCTTGTTAAAAAGATTTGAAATATATTCAAAAGAAAAAAAAGATCTTTATATATTATCTCATCAAACTTGCCAAGGTCATTTTCCTTTTACTACTGTTATCTTGAAATCCCTTAATCTCATCTTAAAAATGTCATCTACTTTTTAAAAAAAAGATCTTTTAATTTCATCTCACTCTTATTGTTCCTATATATTTATTATTCCCTTAAATTTTATTCCAATGATCGCCTTTTTAACATTGAAACAAGTAGTAGATTCCTAATTACCCTGACGAAACAAACATACTTGGGTTAAATTTTAACATTCCTTTCTTTTTTTTTTTTTTTTGAAAAAAATTATTCCGCCAATTTCTAAGCTGTGGAACAATAAATCTCGCTTTCCTACCTAATTTCACAATCCCTACATGATGTTTAAAAAAGAAAAGGAAAAAAAACGCAATATATATATATATATTACTCTTTCAACCCTTCTGTTAAATTAAAATACTATGGCTTTAACCTTATATCTAAGATCAAATTACACAATGTACTCCGATTTCAAACTGAAAGAGTAGTCTCTTTCACTTTGAAGTCGGATACATTGTACAGGTGTAATATGCTAGCTAGATTGTTCAAACTTAATGTCAATTTGGCTAGCTTGCTTAAGTTCAATCCGTTTTGTAGAACTCAAACGTGCAATTCTTATTTTGTTTTCTTGTTATACTCTACTCCAGTCTGGTATTACTAGTTCTAAACATTTTAATTAGTCTCAAATTTTTATCATCTATAAAAATAAAAGGTTTTCTTTCAAGCTTCTTATTCCAGTTTATTTTCACTCTTAGAATTATTAAATATTAAATGCTGTTCGACATGTGCGCTATATGTAAGACTACATTATCAAGTATTAAATTTTAGATACGCATTTTAGTCCCCCTCCCCCGTCAGTATACTAAAAAAGAAGAAAAATGTGTGTGTTAATGTATGTGCCATGACTTGTTATTAACTCCTCGCTTCCTAGATGCTTAACTTCTAATGGTAAGTATGGGATTTTACGACCCCAAGATATGCCCAAGTGACTCTTATGGGATTTCCTCTTTCGGTAAAAGTGGGTTAAGTCACCTGCCTTGAGATGTCTTAGGATATCTGTGCTTTCAACGCTATTCTTTGACATTTTAATCTCCTTTTCTTTTTCAAAATTCATCAATTTCAAAAATTCATCAGATTTGATACCTATGCGAACAAGTGGTCTGATTGGCACATGAATCAATTAACCTTATTGAATAAGAACTATTTGTGAAATACCTTAACTTTTGTTTAAGAAAATTTCATGTTCATTAATGTCTGACTTCTGACTGTTCTATTCCTTATACTTTAAAAAAAATGGAGAAGTAAAACAAAAATGCTTTCATATTAACAGCAATTTTGCTTCTTTTCATGCTGAATTTACTATACAATTTATGTCATAAACCAGGGGAGGGCAAATATTGATCCGCCAAGACAGTCAGAAAACCAAATGAATAGAAAATGTTCTTTATATTTGGGCCAACATATATTTGTGAGGAGAGGTTTTCTTTCAGAAGATCACCAAGAGTTAATATAGATGCAAGTTGGCTGAATTAACTTGCAGGTTGTGAGTAGAATTTCAACAAGCAATCTCAATCCTTATTTTAAATTGTGATAGGGTACATCTGTCTCATTTAACTGATTCTAAATTAGATGTGCTTGCAATCATAGATATGCAATTAGTACAACATATAAATTGAATAAAACTGCCCAATTTTATTTAACTTACGTTTATTGAATTTAATATGATATAATTTACGCCTTTTTTACATGCAACTAATGAATACAATAATTTTAAAAAGTTGTGACCCTGGTCCAACGTGGCCCTCCAGACCAAAATATTGCCTTCTGCAGCCATAAAGTTTGAATTTTTTTTTACCTAAAATCGGATATTTACTTTCTTTTACTTTGATTGTGTCTGAATCTCTCATTATAGAAAGAAAAAGCACAAAACGGATTGAGATGTGTTATAAGTTACCTCACTTTATATTCCTTAGAACTGTTCAAATGCCAGTAGCATTACCCAAGTCCATTTGTTGAGCATCTTCAATCCTCCAACAAGAACCACTAATACCTTGGTAATACAATGAAAATCCTACTGATCATTCTTCTGTCTCGAGAGATTTTCCCAACAAAAGTAATTTTTCACATTTCCCAACGAATTTGGTGTCACTTGAGCAAATTACCTCGCAGAAGACACCGCATGGATGACTCCAGCCACGATTGTCACATCCATTGTTTCTAGGCAGCCGTACAATTTCCTCTATTATCCAAATGTGTGTGACGTTCCACAGCGACATTTTTTTTATTAAAAAATGCCTTCCAGAGGGGACTATTTCCTTCGTAACGTTTCGCGACTTAGTTATTTCTGCGGTGACGTGTCACTTACTCGGATTGACAGGTCACGCAGTCGCTCTTCGTCACGAAGCCGCCAATGCGTGCAAGTGTCGTCGAAGAAATCTGGCTTGTCGTCAGTGTTTACGCCGGGAATTGTTGATTAAAAATTTGCTCTCGTCAACACACGCAATGGAAGCGCAAGCGGTTGATTGAATGATTTTTCGCGTGTTTAGCTATCTCAAGGAATATTGGGAAAAGAGGTAGGTGTCCAAGTTAACACCTCCCATGAAGTTTTAACACCTTGTACCGATGCAATTTCCGTTAGGGCAGGAAATTGGTTTATGGAACCTACTTTATTACTTCTCGTTAAAATGCATGCCACATAATGGACGTAGTCTTTCAAATTCACGTAGAGAAAAGAACGGCTCCTTTGATGTTTTTGACAGGGAACCTTTTCTGTAAAAGCAATAGTTCTACAGCAATACTTATTAGTCATCCATAATTTTCATTCAAATTGAAGTAATTGGCTCCAATTTTAAGTTTAGAACTTATCAAAATAAGCCGAAGAAATACGAAAAATAAGTACTGTCAGAGAAATGTAGTAATCTTATAATTAATTGCAAAACTCATTTTTGTAAAAACTCTTACCTATATAACTAAACCAGCTCCAGTTTAGTTTAACGAAAACCAAATTCCATTAATATTTAAGAAATATTTTCGTAAAGAGTTTTAATTAATGCATTTAATCAAAAGGAATTTGAAAAATTTATCATTATTGCTTACTTAATTGAGCATGTTTTAAATTATAAAACATACTCAGATAAATAAAGGCATCAAACTTTGCTTTCATGGAATTTGTTTGTTTCTCTACCCCTGTTAGTAGAATTTGTTTATAATAATTTTCTTTCGTAAACTGCATTTATTCTTTTAAGAAATACGATTGGTTCAACCTAATTAATCTTGTTTTCTACCTTACAAAACTAACTTAATAATTAGCTACATTAAAATGTTATTTACACAATAAAATCTCTCTGAAATTTCATGGGAATCAACTTAAAATTGTTCTTACTATTTTTAGACCTGTCACTAACCATCTGCTTTCATAAAAATGGCGTTTTTTATGTTAATAAAATAAAAGTATTCTAAAAAAGGAGTAAGAAGAGACCCAAAAAGCTATTTTTTAGACCAATGCACCAATCATTCAATCAAAGATCGATTCTCACTCGATTGCTTTAATAACCAATGCAACTGAGTTGCCATGGTAGCAAATTTTCGACCGGTGTTGTTTTTATCAACTCATGAGTACCAATAAAGAACAACTGCGTTGGGTGGTAATACTCATTAATTCTGTATAAGTTCAAATTGGTCAAGTTAGCGTGTTGATGAAGTCTACAATATGTATTGTTATCATCATGACGGTGGCTCAATGTTGCGAAGTCTGGTTCCAATAGTTCTAGTGTGGGGAAATTTGATTTAAATTAACGCTCAATCAATATATATAACCCAAACGTTTTATTTTTTTATCTATTCAAATATGCTTCATTCTCTGAAAGGGCTTGCCTTCTTTATTTAAATATGATATATATAACCCAGAGGGGTTTGAGTGATATTTCTTCTTTTTTCCATAGTTTTAACTGAATTTAATAAACGCAATTGACGCAGCTCTGGAATATCATATAGATCTATAATTACAATTCCACCCCTTTCTTGTCAATAAGCCCTCACAATTTTATATCTTCTTTCATTTTGCTTCTAGATTCCAGAAATTTTTTTGTAATTATTATTTACATGATAACAATTATTAAATTAGCAAAATTTAGGGCAATTTCTCAAAAAAAGGGTTTTGCCAAGCAATCCTAGTTTCTTTTTTGGTAAATATAACTTAAAAAGAATATTTTTTAAGCAATTATCTTTTAATAAAATTGAATATCTCAATTTATTTTCAATATTTACACAGCCAATAAGTCCATAAATAGGTGTATGGACTTAGATTCGAATATATTTATAATAACTAAATAAATAAGTAAAAAAATAAGTTTAAAAAAAAAAGATGCAAACCTATATATATATATATATATAATCAATGGAGAGGAGCAATTGAATACTTATAGTTTCTACAATAATAATAATAAAAAAACAATGTAATTAAAATGCTGATAGTCATAAAAATATACAAGGTGATTCGCTACCAGACCGACAAACTTTTAGGGTGTGTAGGGGTACAGAAAACAACACAATAGGAATCACATAGTAATGCAGGATCTCAAATGCCGTAGTTGCGATCTATGGTACAAAAACACAGACAAAAAGAACTGAAACAGCAATACATTAATGGGACAGAAAATATTTTATTAAAAGTTTGTACAATAACAGGTATTCGAAATAACGACCAGAAGTCGTCTGGAAGGCCTGATATGGTCTAAAGTCGCAAATGTCGACTGCCAGCAGAATCGGTGTTCACGAAGCCTTCAGTTCAGCGTCATCAACCACAAGACTACCGGGAGGAATCTTCCAAAACCTTAGAAATTCCATTTAGTGCCGATATCCGGCCTATAAGACGACTTCCGGTCGTACTTTTGAACACCTGTTGTAGTAAACCTCTCAATAAAATGTTTATGGTCCTTGTAGTTTCAACCCTGAAAGTCTGTCGGTCTAGTAGCGAACCACTCTGTATATACTTCAAAACTTCCATTAATGTTATTTAATCTAATTTTGTCATTAAACTTTAGAAATGCGAAGAACATTTGATTAAAATGCTCGAACAACATTGAGAGTCACTTGGCTCACAATTACGAGGTTCACTGTCAAAGGAAGATTATTTTGTTTTTAAACGTGTCATTGATAAGTGATTATTTTGCTAAAAAAATTGTGGGTATTTTTAAATGAAGCCTGAAAATATACAAAAGCAAGTAATAGAAAACTGGACTTTGATGAAAAACATATCCATGTGAGAAAAACAAAATTTCCCTTAAAAATTCTCATATTTTGCAAACATAATTTTTTATATATTGTCTTTTAGTACTTAATACATTTAAAATAGTTAATTTATTAGTGCATAAGATTCTAAACATGTTAGCACCCAACCCCTCTTTCATTATTCTAAATTAAATAAAACTTACTGAGTATTAACGCTTTGTTATTTTTAAAAAGCGGTTGATATATATATATATATATATATAATATATATAATATATATATATATATACTCAAGAGAGTGTGTGTAATTTGGAAACTTCATTGAACTAATTTTCAAAATTAAATAAAGCAGAATTTATCGAACAATTTAAAAAGTAAATATGAAAAATATATGAGTGATATAGAACTTGAAACAAATTCTAGAATACTTTAAGTTGCACTTATGTTGAAGTTGTAATGTTTGAAGAAGCTTTTGAATATATTTTTTTAATAAACATGAAGGGAAAATCCATTCCAATTTCATAAAATCCTCTTTTAGAGCCGAAGTTGAATGAATTAATATTAAAAAAAATGTGTTGTAAAAGGTAACGACAGAATATTATATTCAGTTCCATGTTAGAAGTAAATAATTTCATTTAATAGTCAAGTAAGATTTTCCGATAAAACTTTCCGACATACACAAGAAAAAAAACAACGGAAACATCTATAATATAAAATTACAATGAATCAAATACAAAGAAGGATCATATAATTCATTTCTACTTTTGAAGATATTTCTCTTAGATATATCTGAAAAAATGATTTGTAGATATTTACAGGGTTATCAGAAATGAATGACCTGATTATAAAATTTAATAATCACCAGATGAAATAAACAGAAAATAATCATTAATATGTCATTGTAAAGATAAAATATCTCAATAATTTTTTATCGTACGTCATTCATTTCTGATAACCCTTTATATTAAAAAAAATATGTGAATTGAAGGGTAAAATATTTTTTTATAAGTATTTTCCCTTTGATTTATAAAGAAATCCACACCTCATATTTAAAAATTCTTTAAAAAAGTTTTTGAGAATTTTTTTTAGATATATATCTAAACAATTGAATAGTAGATATTTAAATTAGTGTGTGAACTGAAGGAAAAAATAATCTTTCTATTGTTTTCCTTATAATTTTTTTAAGAAATCCAGTCTGTATACTTAACTGATCTTATAAACAAATAACACACTTTTTATTTATCCTTAAGTCAATAATGAATCCAGAGAACATCTGTTATAGCTTTATTGTTAAAAAATCAATGGTATTATTTTAGTGAATACACAGTATTTGAGAAATTAGTCTACATACTAAACTTACAAATCGTTTGTGTGTGTTTCATGTTATTATTAGCCAAGATAACTAAACTAAATTAATTACTTTTATTTGCTCAACAGATGTATATCAAAGAATCGGAGAACCTTTTCAAAAAGAAATGTCACGTACTTAACGATAGAACCTTAGAAAAAAAGATTATAGAAGGGCAAAAAAACATACACGGATATCACCTTAAATGTTGTTTCTCAAAAAAGCAAACAGAAAGGCCGCCGCTGCAAAAAACCAATTAAGCAACGTCTTAGCCTGCTTAAAGTTTGACTGGAACACAAAAGGCTCACGAGATGCCGTGATCTCGTGCAGATCAAACATTTATAGAGCCTGATTCGAAATTGGAACGATGATAGCGTTGAAAATGCTTTCCCATTTCTCTTAAGGAGGTGTAGCCAGGTCTTTAGTTTTTAAAAGAACGATCTCTACGGCGACGAATGATGTTTCGTTTATTTGCGCTCTTCACCTTTTTTTATTTTCGTTTAACGGCTCGCGTGACAGCAGATAAAACTAAATAGACTGGAATTATCCAAAATATCGGAAGAAAGCACTTATCTTCTTTTTTAAATGTTCTTTTTTTTTCATGTGTATGGGGGAATGAGAAGAATTATAAATTAGTATTAAAGAATCTGTTGGGAAAAGAAAAGGAGCAACTTAAGTTGAAAATAAGAAGATTACGCTTTTGGTTTTTCGATAGAAAAGTATGTGATCCGTATTCAATATATTGAATGTTAAGTGGCATATATACTTGAAAATTAAATGGTGATCAATGCACAATTATTTTTCTTCTTATAGATTCGAAAGATATTTTTCTTTCTTACTTACCTGTAATAAATCTTAAAGAAATATGTGTTTGCAATTGGAGTGTGTGTATTAAAGAAGTTAGATATTTATTCCTAACAACTTATTTCAATGGAAGAGTCGATTATTTTTTATTTACGAAATATTCAATAAAGATTTTCCGAATTAGTTTTAAAAGTCAATTTTTGCTTTTTTTAGAGGGGGAAGAGGGGAAAGGAAGCATTGAGGTTATGAATATTTGCAGTGAACTATCAGGAACTATTTTTGCATATAGTATCATTTCATATATAGTCAATTTTTCACCCAGAGTTGGCGATCTAATTGTTCGCCAATTGGGGCCATTTTCAAAAAAGAATTTTCAAATTTGAATACTATTTTCATGCTGTCTAAAAATCAACAAGATTCAAACAGAGAGTCAGACTTTGATCTCCTTCCTTCTAAAAACAAATTAAATTCTTACACTTCAAAATTCTTAAGTTAAAAAAAATTAATGAAATATTGTTTTATTAACAATTTTCAAATATAATAAAGAAAACCTCTCAATACAAAAACACACACATTTTAAATAAAAAAAAATATTGACTGTTTTCTCTTTTAAAAAAAAATTGAATGCATAAATGAATTGAAAAAGGCCCCTGCGCAGCCAAAGGCTAAAAAATATTATTGATTATGAAGGACGGAAACGTGAATAAACAGTATTATTCAACATCATGTTCATTCAAACGGATTATTAAAATTGTACACAAAACACAAAAAATTCAATCTATGTATGTATATTTGTTCATAATGAGGAAATATAAATTATGTACTGTTATACCTTTTACTAACAAAGCTAATTTTTTTTTATTTATTCTTTTCGTTCATTTTTTGTGGTTGTATAGACAGGTCTTAAGTCGAGAAGATGCACATATATCTGTAGCATCCATCTATTATATGCATCTTTAATATCCAAACTTATGTTCCACTCTGATGTAGTATTTATTGCTTTTTAAACAAAAAGGAAAGTTTATAGCAAGCCACGAAACTAGTTTTAACCTACGAAAAGTAGTTCAGAGTCTGTTACGTTTACAGATACTGTAAAATTTACCATTAATATCTAAATTTGTATGCAGACTCGCATAGATATTTTTACCTATATATGTGTTAGCTTAAATAAATTTTAAAATTGTTTCCATTAATTTAAATGTTTTACATTTTTATGTGTTTTAAAATAATTTAAATACTCAGAAGAATAGTTTAAATAAGCCATGTTTTATCTTAAAACAACTTATATTAAAAATAAAATAAGTTCTTTATAAAAATGATTATGTTGCAAATGTATTTGTTCTGTTATTTGTTTATGTTGGGAAAATTTAAATACAATGTAATTGTGTAGTTTCAGCAATGACATAATTTTTTGTGTACAAATGATTTCTTAAGTTTTTAGAATTTAAAATACATAAAATTATATTATGCTTCTATTTTTTCCCCTATACATAATCAATTATACATTTGAATGGAATAATGGAAGAGTATAGTTATTTACTCTCGATTGAGATATTTGAATACGTCAATTTTTCTGATTCTGTATATATAAAATTATATGTCGTGATATTACAAAATGAGAAATTTAGAATTTTTTGTAGTAAAATATCATTTTGTAATATAATACTCTGACTTAAACTCTGTAAAATTTAATTATAATCAAAATGTGAGAATCAAAGTAATACCGTTGCAATATACTTGCATTTATTTATATATGGTTTTTTAGGAAAAAAATATAAGTTATATTGTAATTACTTTCCCATATACGAAATCTAAAAATTATATTAAGTTTCAATAGACAAGTTTAAATTAGCTAATAAAATAGTAAAAAAAAAGTAAGAAAGAAAGAAAAGAAAAAAAAAAAAAAAGAAACGTGGAACAAGGGAGAATAAATAGCTTCTATCAAAAAGGAAATATATTTTTATCCAAATAAGGATAAATGTTTCAAATATTTTTGAAAAACTGATAACTTAAATTTTTTTTTTAACTTTCTGCGGAGAAACATGTAAAAATATTATGCTCATATTAAAGCATTGAATTAGTTTCAGGACCCTTACATTAAAATATGGTCAAGTATGATGGACAATGGCCAGGCATTTGATAAATACATTAAAATATTGAAGTTCGTAATGTAAAACATAATTTCAAAATAATAATAATAATGAATCTGCAAACCATTTAATATCAATTAGAAAATTCCCATTCATGATTTTTTTAAGATATAGCTATTACATATAAGAATTAAAATCCGACAACATTTAAAAATAAGAAAAAAAAATTATTTGAAGAATCCAAATTATAAAATCTCTTTGCATCAAATATTTAAATATATTTATGTAAAAAAACGCATCACAATAATAGCGAATAGAAGTATTATTTTTCATAAATGGGGGGGGGGGGGTATTAAATTTGTATGCAATTAGATACATCGATCTGAGATTTGCTTTTTGAAATCTACAGCATGCAATATGTAAGTACATTTATTACAAACATATATTACGATCAATGCAATCAAATATGACTTTATAAATGCAACTTATTGAATTAGAAATATTTAATAGCGAAGTTTTCCTCTGAAGTTAATATAATAACACTACCAAATAATTTGTTTCTTGGAAGCTTTTGAATATTATTTAAAAAAATTGCTGATCATTTGTAAAAAATATTATAACCATAAATGGTTCACCGCTAGTAATTTTATGCACAGATTAATAATCATTAATTTTATTGAATGAAGTATGCTCCAATATCGTACATTTATAATTTCATCGCCATCGTTATTTTCTAATTTTTTTATTTAATTAAATACGTTTTATGCTTCTCTATAAACTGTATTATATATTATCATGTTTATATAAAATGAACTATACCAGGCTTTATATATTACAGGAAAATATTCAATTAAACTTAATTATTTCAACAATATGCACAAAACTGAACAATAAAATCTCTGCTTAGCCTCCCAATGACTGAGAATAATTTCATTTTGATTATTCTTAAAGAATACCCTCTCTCTTTCTCAACAATATTACGCTCATAAATAAACACATTAATCTTCTCGAAGTGTTTGGATACAAAAAAATAATCATAAAAGAATGGTTGTATGAATACGAGTCATTTTTTCTTCCTCTTCTCAACAACACTCGGAACTCTGAGCATGAAAAGGGAGATCATAGGCGCTACATCAAGCGTAAAAATTAATTAAGCATCGACCAATCACAGGTGTTATACGAACAGATGGATTTGATTGGGCGAATGTGGTAATCGCGTGCTTATTTTATTGACGGAATAACAGGAAAGTGGGGAGATGGGACTTTTATTGGGGGTGGTGCGAAACAGGCATTCAAAATACCATACGGGAGGCGGTTGTATTCGCACGCGAAATGACATAGCCTTATATAGGGATGATTTATTGTTTACCACTTTTGAGGAAGTTTTTTTTAACATATTTATATTTTCAATCGAGATAGCTTATCTTCAGGTGTTCTTCTTCAATGTGATTTTATTCCATACAAGAGAGTTTATATCATACAACATTTTTTTTTCCTTTCAGACCGAAATTGCTTAGTTGTTTCTACATGCTTTTAATGTATAATGTAATTTTGAAGAAAACTTTGCACACAGATCAGATAATTTAAGTTTCAAACCAAATTAAGGTCTTTAAATCACGTGATTTGTTACGTGTATTTAACTGTATCACAGTGGTGCACATAGGAATTTTTCAAGGTGGGTTGGTGGGGAAGGGGGAGGGTTCACCCTTGTCGTATTTTACCCCAATACGCCGCCAAGCGTATTCTTTAAATTTTATCGATTGTCGGGAACAAAAAAAAGAGTAAAAAAGAAAATTATTGAATAAATAATTAACAGTAATTAATAAAATAACTTATTAATAACAAATACTTAATTATAAAGCGCCAGAAAGCACAAGAATTTATACAATTTTACTTTTCTCACAATTGAAAAATAAAAACAGCAAAAAGAGCTACATACTTTATATATAAGATTATAAACTATCGAAAAAAAAGGGACATTGGGAAAGGGTGGGAGAGACCCCTGTTGTGTGAGCCACCGAAATGTATGGTAAAACTTTACTCTTTTTTTATTGATTGCTGATATTTATTTATATATAAGATTTAGAGCTACATTCGAATTTGATAGAAATCAGTTGAAAAAGGAAGAAAATTGGATCAGAGGAATCAATAAAAAAGTATATATATATATATATTTCCTAAAATTGATTTATAGGTCATTTTTTTATGAATTTTAAGATACTTTTTTAACACTCTAATATGTATAATTAATGGAATTTTTAATTTAAAATGTATTTAAAAGTTACACTATTGTATATATATATATATATATATATATATAAGAAAGTTTGTCATTTTTTATCAGTAAACAATTTTTGTGAATATATCTAAGCCTCGGATTAACATACTAGACTGAGGATAAGAACTTGTTATTAGCACGATTTGAATGTCGAGTGAATGTGCAGTTTTGTGGAGCAAGAGCCAATTTTGGCCAAACTGCGCCAGACACTTGTTAAAGTATTAAAATTCTGAAAATATATGTAAAAATAGTATAATTACATTTATATATAGTTGACTGTAGAATTTTTTGGTTATTAATGATCTTTAATAGTCGGAGAGTTACATCAAAACACTATAAGCTCTCAATATATATATATATAATAACATATATACTCTAAATTGTCATAAACCTATCAAAGCAAAGCAACAAAAGAAACATAAGACAGTACAGGTCAAGAATAAGATAACCTCAGTGGTACGATAGCAAACTATTGGCCTTAGGAACTAAGAATACAGGTACTCTTTACGTTAGCCAATCTTCCCTTATCATCAATTACATTTTTCTATATTGTATGTATGTATGTATGTATGTATGTATGTATATATAATGGGGGAAATGTAATTGATTAATTTTTTTGTTCTAATTAGCTGCTAGTATTCATTTTTCCATGTTATATTTAACTGTTTTTTTCTCCTCTTCACCACAGATTTTATTGATTTATTCAAATTGAAAGTCGAATTTTTCTGAATAACAAATACTTAAATTTACTCCTAGAATTAAGAGGAGTTAAGTCCTTGTGAGAGAGAAAAAAATGATACTCTGGAAATTAATTCTTTAAAATTCACTATATTCTACTTAATGGAAATGATTCACTAAATTTTCCAATTAAATATTTACCTTGGAATGCTTAGAAACTTTACTTTTTTAATTGCATTGATGTAAAAACTCTGTCCCCTCCCACGTATTCTTAGAGGAAATTTAATGTTGCACGATCAGATATCTTTTCTAGCAAATCCTAGCAAGAATTTTTATTCGAAATAACTTTCAAATTAACTTAAAACCCTAACTTCATTATATTTATGACTCTGATTGAAGCTTCTCTAAACACGTCACGTGGTGATCTACGAGATAATTTGTTCGCCGAGATTGAATTTCACCCGCGTGACATGTTTCTTTCACAGAATCTCAAAATACAACCTGATCATCTCGCCAAAACTTGAAGTTTACCACTCAACTTATTCTGCACGAATCTTATTTTCGGTTCGTACGATTATTTAAACGATTCGTTTTGGTTAGGCTGAAATGTTTTTTCCCTAAGACGGTCGTGTAATTACACGCCTAAATCTTAATTTTCTGGCAGGGAGACTCAAAACGCTGCACCTGTCAACGAAGAGGACAAAGTACACCTACAATAATACATTACACTCCATCGTACTTCGCGACATTTCGTTACATGCGATACGTTGCAGAGCATCTTCTCTTGGCACAAACCAAATCTTTGGCACACTACAAAACAGCGCCGAGGTTCGAAACTCTATACCCCTTGCTGAATCGGCGGGATGCCCTCCCCCGCAGCCTTCGCCCCCCTTCTAACAAGAGTAGAAGAGGGAATGGAAGGAAAAAAAGATAATAAAAAAATGGGAGAGGGAGAAAAAAAAGAGCGAACAATTTTTGGAAGTTGCCTAAAAGATATACGGTGGAAATAGAACTGAAGTGAAATAAGAAAATTTCCGAAGGAGAACGAAAATAGGAGTACATGTTATTCTACTGCGGATAAAATTAGATATTTGATAATTTACATTACATAAGTCACTTATTATTTACTGAACTGGATTATATCCCGATAGCCTACTTAAGTGTTCAAATAATTATATTTACATAAATAATAATATTAATATACTTTTAGTAAAAAAAAGTTTAAAATTTTTATTTTTAAGTGTAGCATTTTAAATTTGTGGATGCATAACATTTTTTTTAAAAATATATATTTATTTTTAGTTGTTATTTGACATCACACTAATAAACACTATTTTATTGAAAAAAGCAATAGTCATTATATTTTTAAATAAAATTTCTGGAAGAATTCAATTTTATTAGTTATTTTAAGAAAAATTGACTTGTAAATCAGCATAGAGTGG
The DNA here is from genome assembly GCA_019973975.1 of Trichonephila clavata. Taxonomy (NCBI): domain Eukaryota; kingdom Metazoa; phylum Arthropoda; class Arachnida; order Araneae; family Nephilidae; genus Trichonephila; species Trichonephila clavata. The sequence goes on along the minus strand of BMAO01034511.1, from coordinate 9,469 downwards.
TGATAAGCAATTTATCACCATTATGTCATATGCTATCTTTATAATTGTAAATAAATTAATCCTTTACTTATTATTTGAAAAATGTTTTTAAGTTGTTCTAAAGGCAATTGAAATTATAAATCCTTAGTAAATCCTTTTAACAAAAAATACAACCCTTTTTACCTACAATTACTTTCTTGCTTAAAATTACATTTCATATATAGAGATAACTTTCTAATATAGGTATACCTAGCATGTCAAATTTATTTTTATTGAACTTTTAATTTAAAAAAGAAATAAAAGTTTTTCTGACTTGTTTATATTTAAGATACAAAACTATTTAGAGTTTATCATTAATATTCAAAATTAAAGGCACTTAAGTATCATAAAAATCCCCCTTCAATTTGGAAAAACGTTATTACATTCCTTTTCAAGGTTGATCATTGTTCTGATAAAATTTTATCAGAAATTCAATTGAATCAAAACAAGAATAAATCATATTCATATAATTTAGAATGTATAACTAATTCCCCATTCAATTTCCACGCAATTTTACTAAACATCAGATTAAATTCCTGGAGATATATGTCAAGGATATAGTTAAATTAAGAGGTTTTCAGATCGTAAAAAAAGATTTGAAATTAGGTTTTAAAAAATACCATAAAAAGCAATTTCATCCTTATACAATACTCATATAAGCAACAACCCATTTTATTTATTTTTTATTTCTTGTATCATCCTTTTCAAATTAATCTGAAGAATATAAATAAATATTCCAAGCTCTATCCTCTTCAAATTATAAATAACATAATTTAGCACGAAAGAAAAGCTCATTTCATATTACCTTTCTTCCCTAAATAAAGCTTGGAAACCAATTTTCCCTCTGAAGCTTGTTATTATATCGTGCTTCAGAGCAGATGAGTGGTAAGAAGAGCCCTATACGCTATCCCGTAATAGTTCTTCTCACCTGAAAATGGGGATGCAGGCGATAATAAAAATGATCCCTTTTCTCCCGTGAAACAATTTTCGATCCGGCTAAATAATCGAGCTGCTTAGTTTAGTGCTACACATAATTTAGAATGCTCGACGGTTCACACTTTGCGTGTAAAATCGTAGGGTCGGGGTAGGCAAGGAATGATGGGGCACTGTTATGAAGTGCTGGGGCCGTAATAGGAAACAATCCCCCTCGAAATAACTCCCTGAAATAAATGAAAAAATGAGCATGATATTATTTACCAGGCTGTATGATAGGAAGGATGGGATACATATCATCGGGGATAGTAGATATGTAGTTTGGGAGAAACATAACTTCCGCCATTTTTGACCAGGCAATTGTTCATTAATGTGTTAGATCGTTTGATACCTGGAGTATTTAGATGAGTAGAAATAAAATAAATAATAATTATAAGTAAGAATTTATCTAATTTTAAATCTTATTTAGTTATTGACTATTTTGTTTTATTACTTTTATTTCATTCTGACTATTTATATTCCTGATTGAACACTACGTTATAATTTAATTTTTCTAAAATTTAACATTTAAATACAAACATTATTTTTCTTACTTTTACTTCTTTTTGCATTTGTACATGAGATTTATGCATTAAAATATATTTGCTGAGATCGGAAAGACTATATAATTCATTTCTAAGTTAATTAATTCTTTAATTCATTTTTTATATTTCTTATAATTATGCTTGGATACAAAATTAAGTTTGATTTTAAGCAACAAAATTGTAGAGACTTACAACTATCAACTGAAGACTCTTTCATGCAAAATAAAATTGATAAATAAATCGTGTAATATTTTACATTTTCCAAAGGTGCATGTTAATCTAATCCAACCACAGACATTGCAAATTTTCTTCTATCATTTTATTAACAAACCAAACTGTGTAACATATAGAACAAATACTGGTACAGTAATATAAAATGAGAGGACAACGTTGCATACAGCAACCGATTAAATAACAAGAAATATAAAAAAATATTTTCAAGTCAATTTCTTCTTTGAATGGATGAATAGAAAGAATTTTATTAACGATTGAAAAAGTGAACAAGATATATATATATATATATATATATAGGGAGAGATTGAACTATAATAATAGGAATTGAAAAAAGAGCATGATTTTTCTGCATTGTTGTAACATTGCACACCCAATTTGGTTAATTTTGCTGGAAAACCGGTTTTCGACGCCAACTTTTGTTATTGTTTTAACAGTTACCTTATTACAACAATGGAAACGAATCTAAGTTCACTTCGAGAACTGGTAATTAATATTTGAGAAAGGTGTATTAACATCAAGTGTCATCCACTACAAGTTTAAAAAATGCATTTGGACTTGATAGGATGAATAGAAAGTATTTTATTAACACTTGAACATTTGAACAAGTATATAATATATATATATATATATATATATATATATATATATGTAAAGAGAGAGTGAGCTAATAGTAGGAATTGAAAAAATAAATCGAAACAAAAATGATCGGTGCCACAGTCCAAAACGAAATAATTAATTACTTCTCTATTAGCTGATCGAACTTCCCATCGGATAGGGAAAATAAGCTTAAAATTCCTTTTCATAGAGATTATCAAGAATCTGTGGCACGAGTTGTCATAGCTCAAAATATTTTTTTACCCTCAAATTAAAAAAAAATATATTGCTTTCTTTTCAACACATTTATTATTGTCTGTTTGTGGATAATTTATGTATTAATATTGGAAATACAAATAATTTATTTAAATTTTAAATTTATTTCCAATTATTCCTAAATATCTTGAGAATTTAATAGTCTAATCTCATAACAGTCATATAATAAATTGAATCACGTGTTCTTCATTGAATTTAAAAATTCTTATATTAAACGTGTCTTTTTTAATCAAATATATTTTTCTTCTTGTGCGTTATATTATTTGCAAATATGTACTTTTTAAAAAAAAGTTACTTCAAGAAGCCAAGGTTAGTAGCAGTGTAGCATCAGAATTGTTTTTCTGAAAACAAAGGATTGTAGTTATCATGAGACTATGACGTCACATGAATTTACCCCATTCCTTTTTTGTTTTCTAGTTACAAACAATGAATGAATAAATTTATGTATCGAATTTATGTAACTTCATCAATAATACAGATTAAAGCACGCAATCTGTTTTATATGTTACGATAAATTTCATCAAGTATATTGATTGGGAAAAGGCAAAAGTCTTTTTTGTCCCCTGGAATTTAGGATTTTTTTCGCACAACTCGTATTACTGTGATCCTATGTAAATTTGAAAAAGATTTCGAGTTCCTAAGAATCCACGCTTTTTACGACGCGTCCAAAAATGGCGGAGGTGCACGTTCAACATCTGGGAGCGAACATCGACTGAAATAATTACCTGACACATTCTTTTACGAAACACATTGTTATTCCAAAGTCAGGAAAACAAAAGCGAATCAACAAACGAACCTCAGAAAGAAAAGGAAAAATAGACAAATAGACACCGATACCATGTTTGCGCGGGAAAAGATTGGTTGCAAATGGGAAGAGAGAAGGTTAAGGGGGGAAGGGAGGAAAGAAAGAATGAAAAAAATAACCAACATTTCAAGAGATTCTCATAACACCTCGAACGAATCGTGGGTATAGTTAATGAATCTCCTCTCCTGACTCGATCTTAATAGTTTTGAATCGTAATTGTGTTTTAAAAGAGAGGCTCGCGAAGCAGGACGAAGAAAAGGAAAAGTAGAAATGATTTATTTCGAAAGAAAACTTCAGTCGATTTGTATTTTGCTAATTAGAAATCGTCTAACCTGATTTAAAAGACGATTTATCGCTTGCTTTGGATTGGAGAGGTTTAAGAACGTGTCGGGTTACCTGGGACCTTTTGTAGTTTCACTGAATGCGTTTTAATTATTTATACAAAGGAAGAATATTGGTCACGATTTGGGGTCCATGAATCAGCTTTAATTGCGGAATTGAAATGCGTTCACTTTAAAACAATAAACACAGTTCCCAGAGACTCATTATTCAACGTTAATGAAACCGAGTGTTTTTCTTTAGATAATTATGTATTTGTAGGTAATAAATGGACCATGAAGCACGATCGTATAAACTTACCGTACTGTATAGATGGAAAACAAGCGTAACTTATCGCACATCGTGAGACCTTATTACACTTCGTCTAACCTTATATCCGTTAATTATTTGTCTGGCTGATAACTTCCAAACTAGAATTTGCCAATATACGTTATACGTGTGTAACTAACACACTGACGTGATTAATGTGCTTCGCATAATATAGCTATTCCTTACTTCTTAATTGAATTTGAATAGAATAAATAAGATTATTCTCTCACATACACAATTTGGTTATTCAAGTTTACAAAAGTGCAAAGTTAAAATTATTAAAAATTAGTGAGTTCAAAAAGAGAGAAGGAAAGAAAATATATTGAAAGAAAAAGTAGAGTTATGACTGAATGGGAGTTTTGTTAAAGTCGCAACATGAGGGCTAATGGCGACTGATCTTGTATTTTTGATCTATGGACTAGTGTCGATAACGAAACCCCCTTCTCAAAGCCCTTGATTTTTTTTTTCCGATTGGAATTATATATTCCTAATAATGTAAAAAAATTAGATTAATTAATTTTTTTTTTTTGTTAAAATCAAAAAAAAGAATATTTAGGATTGCATGATCAATAATATCACCCCCCCCCCCCTGTAAAATTCTTGTGTGCGCTACTGATGACACATGAGTTTGAGCCATCCTCTTCTAACTACCACTCATAAGGGGAGAGGCAACGGATTTAACGCGCCTCGCCCAACCTCTATATGGATGGTACATTATTTTTTGATTTTTTGTTGGAATTTACAACATACTATATTTTCGCCAGTCAAAAAGGAAAATTATAATTAAAAATAATTTTAAAATTAGGAAGTTTATCACAAAATTAGAATGTGAATTTTCTGAAAGAGCTCCAAAAGAGACAAGCATCGACAGATTTAGCGTGCACCCCAACCCCTCTTCTACACAGCAGGTCTTCAGTAAAACCAGGACTAGAACCTTTAACCACGAGTTCGTGACCATAACAAAGTCTACCACGGTCATATATTTATAACTAATATGCTCTTAGCAATAAATTTTTTAAAATATTTTTAGACTATATTAATAAAAATATTTTTAACGATAAGGCTATGCAAATACATTTTTGCGCAGCTTTTGAATTCCCAATTCAATAAACCGTTACTAAAAAGCATTAATATGTTAATTTTACTTCCTGATTTTAAAGTGAATGTGAATCTCCTTAATGGTCATTTTCATGCTAATTAAAAATCTGAATTGGTTGCTTATGAATGAATTGGACAAATAGCACCATCATTCAATGCATTTATTGATATTCATCGAGTAAAAATTTACATTTCAGGCGTGTTGGTTCTTTTTTGTATCATATTACTTCAAATTGTTTGCCATGATGATACAAAAATATGTTAAACAATATCATTTTCCTTTGAATAGGTCAACTTATTATTTATTTATTTTAAGAGCCAGTGTCGGTCATTTGAATCTAAGAGATTGCTACTGAATAATTTACATAAATAAATAAAAGTCTTGAAATTAAGAATTGATCAAATGTGCATATAAGCTTTTTTTAGAAGAAATTGGTCATTAATGTTCAGTAGCAGAGTTTTCCCCTTTCAATTAGCCGATACTAGGATGAATCGTGGTAATATGGAGAAACAAAATTATTATTAACAAGAGCCTACCTATGCGGAAGAGATGCTCTATGGCCGGGGTGGGCATTACGTCGATCGCGATCGACCGGTGGACCGCAAAGACATTTTGGGGTGACCACCTGAAAATTTTACCAGTTAGTAATTATATACAGAAAATTCAAGATTGGCAGAGAGAACGCAGCCTAAGCCTTCTACTGACTATAACAAAGCCTTCTACTGACTATAACAAAGAAAACTAGATGAAAATGTTTTATTTTTTTAATGTATTTTGAATTGTTTCGTGTAAAGGTATCATTTTTGATATAATTATATTTGGGGTTATTATTATTAAGTTTTTATCTGCGTTTTGCTTGAGAGAAGCGTTTTGCTTTATATAAGAGAATATACATATTCCGTACTTTATTATTAAGTTATAATAATAACCTTTTCCTCACCTCACCACACCTACTACTTGAGCAGTAGCGTACACAAGAATTTTTAAAGGGAAGGGGCTCGAGGGTTGAAAGTCTCCCATTCTCGTATCATATCCCAATATGCAGCCAAACACATTTCTTTGATTTTACCGATTGTCGGGAACAAAAAACGGCAAAAAATAAATTACTGAATAAATAATTAACATTAATAAATAAAAAAATTACTAATATCAAATACTTAATTACATTTTACATACTAAATACATGGGACTATAATGAATAGGGGGGGGGGAAATGGAGGGTTATGAGAGAGGGTCCGGACCGTGACCTCTCCCCCACCCTTGTGTGCGCCACTGACATGGGTGGACCGCAACTCCTTGAAAAAATTAGAAGTAGCCCCCACCCTGGAAAAGTCTGCCCATCCCTGCTCTATGGTATAGAGATAAGGAAAAAAATAAAAATAATAATTTCAAAATTTAATATTGCCAGGCGTTAAATAATTTTTAAAAAGGTAATAAAAAATTCTTAATTTTAGTTAAATGGCTTTAGACTTAAAATAAAATTATTTTTCTAAAACATAAATAACCAAAATGATGATGATGATAAATGAGTACAAAACTGTACAATGTACAAAGCAATATTTCATAACCCCAGCTCTCTCTTCCCGCACCATCGAATCAAACCGATCCAAGTTTCTCCCGTTCCCGCTTATCGTGCACAGTAAGTTTTTAAAAAAAATTAATGTATATAATGTTATAAAGAAGAGCTGTTAAATGTACCTCTCTGATGTGCTTTTTATTGTAACTATTTAGTAGGTGTTCTCTCATGCGATTAATGCTAAAAAGTACTAAATTGCTTTGATTTTTTACAACAGAAAAAAGCTCAAATACCTAAACTTCATTTCCTTGTGTCAGAACTTAACATGAAAAACTAATTTTTTATTTTATTTTTTCCGTCATTTATTTTGTACCAGATAACGTCTTTTCTCTTCCACATATGTAGGTTTCGAAGTTCTGGAAAAGTTTTTTTCTTCATACTCTAGTGTGTACTTATAATATTTTTCTCAGTTAAGCACTAGCGCAGCTTAGCTAGAATTGGCTTTTAAGCCATAAATTTCTCAGCATTCATCAATCAGCCTCAGTTAAGCTACTTGCTGTTACAAACGCATTGCAAAACATGCTATTCTTCATGCAGCCACATTGTTGAACTCAACCTTTTTTATATCATCTTTTTTCATTTTTACAGTTAATTATATTTAATATCCATGTCTTTATTGCATTTTAAATTTTACACTTATATTTTTTAAATCCACAATGATTAGGTACCAGCCTGAAGCTACAATGAAAGCTTTGTTACTCCTTTATCCATCTAATAGGACACGATGATGTTCCTTTTTTAACTTTCTTTTTATATCTTTACTCTTAGTTTTCTACTACTGCCATTACCCTATTTTTAGGGGGGGGGGTCTGATTTAATCTTTAGATGTCAATAATGTAAACTACCGGTTTGGGAAATTTTAATGCAGGTACTTTTCTCCTCCGAAGCTATTGCAAAAGCTAAAAACTCACGAAATGACATTTGATGATGAACAGTAAATACTGTTGAAAAAGTCTAGTAAAATGTTTGTTTAATCATGACCTTTAAAAATGCTTCTGAAGGAAAATGACATCATATTCCCTAAGGGTAGAGTAATTCAAACATATTCAAATAACGTTACCTTATATGTAATTATATATTTTTTAAAAAAAGTTTCTTTGAATGGAAAACACATTTCATAAAATAAAGATGCCCTATATTAATGTAACTTCTTTGCAGAAAATTCATTAGTTAGGAAATTAATAATCTTAGTTAGAAAAAAATTACAACTTCTCTAAACTATAGTACTTTTAAGCTAGTATCCTACTCAATGATACTATAAAACATTTAACTAAATGCAAATCAATCAATATATTATTTATTTTTTGAAAACTAATTCTTGCTTTAAATAGATCACAGAACATGATTTTAGGAAAATTTAGAAATTTCAGCTATAAACACTTAAAAAGTATAATATTTTCTTTTAAAACTCTGCTATGAAAACCAAAGCCCCTATATAACAGATATTGGGGCTCCAGATTAAGGAATTTTAATGTTCCATATTGTCTTTTGATGTAAAAAGCGCGGTCCAAATGTTAAGCTCATTTTTTAATTAGTATGGAAATTTGAACGCGATAAAGCATGATTACGAACTAAAACACAAATTTTATTTTATTTATTTCAAAGCGAAAATTATTTAATACTTATTCCAGTAGATAAATTATTAGAAAACATTCAAAACCAGAATTTTAGTGTGTAAAAAACAATACCTTATTAGGGAAAAAAGCCTTAAAAATATAGAAATAACATGCCTTATATTTTATGTTGTAAACTATTACTGTGAATGTTTAATGGTAAATAATTAGAATGAGAATCAATAGTTTAAATTAATAACTAGCAGTATGCTACTCTGATTACAGCTGTTAATTTAAAAAAACAATTATGTAAAGAAATATTTTTAACTCAATGTTATAAGCAAAAAAATAAAAAATATGTATCTCATTATGAAGTTTAACGAAAAACTTACATTATTTTGCACCTTCATAGAATTTTGAAAAAAGCTCTCAAAAATAAAATTAGTATTCCTTGGTTTGTATGTGGGTGTAATTAATAATGAAAATTCTTCGAAATAATTTACAAATTTTTACAAATCCATTAAAAACTATTCTGAAATTCACAATCAATGAAACTTATAACAAGAGCTCTGTTCCTTGGAATACCCCTTCTCCACCTCCAATGTGCAGCATTTATTTTCTTCTCCATACAATCCTTCCACTCTTTAAAAGCGTAAGTGCATTATTCACTGACTAGCAATTTTAAAAACGATGTCTAGTTACAGACAATGATAACTAGTCACTCTAACAACTTTTCACTTGCTATTATTTACATTCCCGTGTATATAACCGCGAAAGCAAACCTTCTCTCTATAAATACTCTCGTTAACGTGCGGGAATGAGTCTCTTCTTTCCTAATTGCACAGTCAGGTTTTGATGGTGGGGATCCCTTCCAAGTCATACACGTCCCCCCCCCCAGACATTCCCAACTTCAATCAACCGACCGTTTGCATTTCATTTATTACTCGTAGTGAGCACTCGTTCTAATTATATACCTCCTGGATAGAAGGAAAGGTAACATTTTAAAGACGTCGTCGGTGAGGAAAAGAGCGGCTGCCCCCCTGGATTTTCTTAAAAGCCGTCTGTCAATTGCTGTGACATTGAGCACGGCGTAAGGCCAGAGGAGGCTGTTCCTGATGAAAAGAGAACTTTTTTCTGCGGTTTCGGTCT